>JAXCGZ010000544.1:5000-17500 GCA_037179515.1 Halocaridina rubra | reverse complement strand
GGAGAGAAATGGTCTTGGATGAGGTATTGCGGGGTCGCAGTTGAAGTCCTGATTTTGTAATTTCAATCCATCTTTGGAATAAAAACTGTCTGTATAAGTGGCCTGAATCTTAACTATGCCAGCTAAATCATTCATATCCACTGAAACAGCAGAGGGACAAATGCTGGAAAAGGCATAGGAGGAGAAAAAACATAAATGCCTGGCAAACCTGCAAAAGAGCAAGAAATGACTACCTAAGTAAGAGGAGAGAGGCAGAGAGAGACTATGAGAGGGACATCACCAGGAAGGCTAAAGAAAATCCCAAGCTTTTCCACAGCTCTATCAGAGGAAAACTGCAGGCAAAAGAACAGGTTTTAAGGCTAAAGAGAGCGGATGGAAGGATCACTGAGACGGATGAAGAGATCTGCAAAGAATTGAACAAGGAGTTTCAGTCAGTATTTACAGTAGAAAATACCCCACCCCATCAGATTGCAGAGATAGAAGCTCAAGGGCCGGTATTAGAGAACATCAACCTTACAGCCACAGAGGTATGCAAAACGCTGATGGAGTTAGATGTTCATAAAGCTACAGGTCCTGATGACTTATCCCCTCATGTGCTCAAAAGTGCGCAAACTCCATATCAGTGGCACTAAGTATCATATTTAAAAAGTCACTGTAGTCAGGGGAGATTCCAAGATGCTGGAAACAAGCAAATGTGATACCTATCTTCAAAAAGGGAAGGAGGGATACGGCTCTGAACTACTGACCAGTTTCCCTGACCAGCATAGTTTGCAAAGTTATGGAGAAACTACTAAGGAAACATATCTCTCTTCACTTGGAATCCTTCAACTTTTTGTCAGTGAGGCATCATGGCTTCAGAGAAGGTAGATCAACAGTAACAAACTTATTAGAATTTTATGATGAGGTAAGCCAAATCTTACAGGAAAGAGAGGGCTGGGCAGATTGCATATTCCTAGACTTCCAGAAAGCGTTTGACACTGTTCCACATGGGAAACTTATTAGGAAGCTGCAAGCAATGGCTAGAATAAGTGGAAATGTTTTGGAATGGATAAAAACTTACTTAGAAGGAAGGGAACAGAGGGTTAGAGTAAGACAGTCAGTGTCTGAATGGAGAAGAGTTAGTAGTGGAGTTCCACAGGGTTCAGTTTTAGGGCCACTTTTGTTCCTTGTATATGTAAATGACCTACCAGAGTCTGTGAATTCATTCATGAATATATTTGCAGATGATGCAATGATTGTGAAGAAAGTAAAAAACGAGAACAATGGTAGAGAACTTCAGGAAGATCTAAATAATCTGCATGAGTGATCAGAAAAGTGGCTGATGAAAATCAGTACTTCAAAATGTAAGGTAATGAGAATGGGTACAAGTGCAAGAAGGCCCAAGCTTGACTACTCGGTGGCTGGTGTACAACTTCAAGAGACAGAAAATGAGAGAGATCTAGGAGTAAACATACTGGCAGAGTTGTCTCCAGAAATACATATAAATGGCATAGTAAGGGCAGCATATGGATTCTTATCAAATGTAAGGGTAGCCTTCAGGCACATGGACAAGGAAATGTTCAGAAATATTTATGTAACCTATGTGAGGCCAAAACTCGAATATGCAGGCCCCTTTTGGAATCCACACTTGAAAAAGCACATAGCTAAGCTTGAAAAAGTTCAAAGACATGCCACGAAACTGGTGCCAGAAATACGCAATCTCAGTTATGATGAGAGGCTGAGGGAATTAGACTTACCATCACTCGAAGCTAGAAGATTGAGGGGGGATATGGTGACAGTCTTTAAATTCCTTCATGGTTATGATAGAGTGGATAAGGATCGATCTTTTGATATGGATGGCTCTAGAACTAGAGGTCATAGTCTGAAGCTTCGTAAGAAAACTTCTTTGCAGGATGTAAGGAAATACTTTTTCAGTGTAGGAGTAGTTGATAATTTGAATTGGCTAAGCGAGGAGGTAGTTAATGCTATCTTAATCCATAGTTTTAAGGACAGGTATGATAAGTATCACTAAGTATAAAATGGAACCGATCAGGAGACAGGAAGATACGAGCTTTGGGCTCTTTCCCGTAAACACAATTAGGTAATTACATGTACTGATCAAGCAAGACAATCAGCCACTATAACTTTTTTCTTTATGAATGACACCAGGACGGGCAAAAAAAAAAATAAAATAAAATAAAATCTACCCTTGTCGGGCCTGGGCACGAAGAAAATATAGAGAGAAACAGAGATGGGGAGCATTATGACTTGTCAGATGTGAATGGATAATAAAACGTGTGTAAGGAATATCCAAGAATATTCGGTGTTGATGTAGGCATAGAAAGAGAACTGTAACTGAAGGAAGACTTCACATCAAACTGTCCTGGACAGTCTTATTTAAGTCTACAAAACGCTTCAGCTGTAGTATCGCAACGGGCGGATGCTGCCATGGCCTAACCTACTACCCTTTATGCATTTACCTAATTGTCCTTACGGGAAAGAACCATATGCTCGTAACTCCCCGTCTATTGGTCGCTTTATTTTTGAACTTGGTGATGTTATACTTGTCCTTAAAACTGTGGATTGAGTTTGCATTAACTACCTCAACACAAAGCAAATTTCAGTCATTTTTTTTTCTTACGAAGCTTCAAACTATGACCTCTAGTTCTAGAGCCAGCCATATCAAAATATCGAACCCTATCCACTCTACCATATCCTTGAAGGAATTTATAACCGTCACCATATCCCCTCATTCTTCTAGCTTCGAGTGATGGTAAGTCTAATTCCCTCAGCCTCTCATCATAACTGAGATTGCATGTTTCTGGCACCAGTTTCGTGGCATGTCTTTGAACTTTATCGATCCTAAATATGTGCTTTTTCAAGTGTGGAATCCAAAAGGGGGATGCTTATTCAAGTTTTGACCTTACATAGGTTGCATAAATATTTATGAACATTTCTTTGCCCATGTGCCTGAAGGCTACTCTTACATTTACTAAGAAAGCATATGCTGCCCTTACTCTGTCATTTATAAGCATTTCCGGAGACAAATCTGCCAGTATGTTTACTCCTAGAACTCTCTCAGAGTCTGTCTCTTGAAGTTATGCTCCAGCTATATGAGTAGTCACGCTTGGGCCTTTTCACACTTGTACCCATTCTCATTACCTTACATATAGAAACCCTGAATATCATTACCCACTTTTCTGACCACTCATGCAGACTATTTAGGTCTTCCTGATGCTCTGTACCATTGTTCTCGTCTCTTACTTTTTTCACAATCTTTGCATCATTTGCAATCATATTCATGAATGAATTTACAGACTCTGGTAGGTCATTTACATATTCAAGTAACAAAAGTGGCCCTAAAACTGAACCCTGTGGAACTCCACTACTAACCTTCTCCATTCAGACACTGAATGTCTTCTTCTAACCATCTGTTCCTTTCCTTCTAAGAGAGTTTTTATCTATTCCTAAACGTTTCCACCTATTCTCGCCATTGCTTGCAGCTTCTTAAGTTTCCCGTGTTGGACCATATCAAGTACCTTCTGGAAGCCTAGGAATATGCAATCTGCCCAGCCCTATCTTTACTGTTAGATTCGGCATACCTCATCATAAAATTCTAATAAGTTTATCATCTCTGAAGTCATGTTGTCTCACTGACAAAAAGTTGAAGGATTCCAAGTGAAGAGAGATATGTTTTCTTAGCATTTTTTCATAACTTAGCAAGCTATACTGGTCAAGGAAACAAGTTTATAGTTTAGAGCTGTATCACTCCTTCTCTTTTTGAAGGTAGATACCATGTTTGCTTGTTTCCAGCATCTTGGAATCTCCCGAGTCTATTTACTCTTCAAATATGATAAAATAGTGATGCCGATATGTACTTAAGATATGCGCTAAATTAATAAGGGGATATTTCATCAGAACCTGTAGCTTTATGGGCATCTAACTCCATCAGCACTTTGTATACCTCTGTGGCTGAAAAGATGATCTATTCTAATACCGGCCCATGAACTCCTACCTCTGCTATCTGAGGAGATGAGGTATTTTCTGCTGTAAATACTGACTGAAACTCCTTGTTCAGTTCTTTATGACCGCCCTATGGGTCCTCCATGACCCGTTCCACCCATCCGTGGGTGGAGAATCTAAAACAATGACCCTTTCATAGTCTCTCTCTGCCTCTCTTCTTTTACTAAGGTAATCATGTCTTGCTCTTTTATAAGACTGCCAGTCATTTATGTTTTTTCTCTACCTATACCTTCTCCAATGTTTCTCTCTAATCCTTAGCTCTCTTACACTCATTCTTGAACAATTTCTCTCTGGCATGAATAACTCCTATTTTGGTGGAAGGTATGCAACAATTTATTATCTTCACATATTCCTCTCAAAAGATTTGTATATTTCTTGTACAGATATATTGTTAAATAACATCCACTAGACAATAACTGCAAAGCTCATTAATTTTGATGTAATCTCCTGTCAGATAGTTCCTTCTCATGTTCTCAGTACCTCTACTTTCAGGCAGAACATCTTTGATGATAGACAGTACTCCATCAACAACACACAGTGGTCACTCTTTCCAATTTGTGATTCATACTCATTTTTTTCAATATCCAATATATTATCTGTGAATACTTGATCAAGCAGTGAAGACTCAGCCTCACCCCTGCCCCTCATTGGTACCAGTACATGTTGGTGTATGAAATTCCCTTGTATGCAATCTTTTTTTTTTTTTTTTTTTTTTTTATGATTGTGACACCAGGACGGGCCAAAAAATAAATAGTAAAATAAAACAGCCCTCATCAGGCCTGGGCACAAAGAATACAAAAAGTAAAGAGAAACAGAGATCGCGAGTGTAATGACTTGTCAGATGTGGAGATAATAAAAGATGTATAATGAATATCCAAGAATATTCAGTGTAGCTGTAGGCACAAAAAAAGAACCGTAACTGAAGGAAGACTTAACATCGAACTGTCTTGGACAGACCTATTTAAGTTCAAAAAACCTTCAGCTGTAGTATCGCAGGAATATTGCCCTAAATGACTCATCCCCAGTTTGTGGATCAAGATTTATCCAATATATCTCTCTGATTAAAATTTCCCATAATCAAAATCCTACATTTTCTCTTCCGTGCAGGTAACAACTGAGATTATGACTTCAATAGTACCTATATGACTTGCCTCAAACTTCTAGCCTATGTTGGTTCCTTGGTGGGTTATATACATCAGTAATTAAATGCTCTTTGACTTGCTATTTCTGCAAGCAACAAGAAATTCATTGAACTCACTTTCTAAAGCAAAGTCTATTTCTTCAGCTGAAATCTTTCACTTATGAGCAATGCTATTCCTCCACTAGTCTCAAATCTTTCAACCCTTAATATTCATGAGGATGCATCCCCTGATTCTCAATCATTATCTTTTTTCTATCTCGCCTTTGGCTGGAAGAGCTCTGAAACAAAAAATTTTTCTTCTCTTCTTTCCTCATTTAAGCTTCTAGCTTCAACAAGTGTTTGATTCTTTCCATTTCTTCCTGTGTTCTATATGGTCTAGGAGACCTTAGCCCTTGCTGGTTATCATCATATTTTTCTTTTATTTTTTCTTTCTATTTTTTGTTTGCTCATTCTTTTATTTTTCCATTTATATATTCATAAATTTGTTTTCTCGTTCTTATCTCCCATTTAGCCTTCCTTCTCTGTAGTCCCCCAGGGGTTAAAAGCATGTAATGTACGTGGCAACATCAACTCTCCCTTCTTCACCACTAACCTCTCCAAACTTTCCTCTACCTCCACAACTTAAGTCATCTAACTAACACAAAAAGTAAAAGGAAACTACTAACCTAGTGAAGAATAACTTGAAGCTTTTATTTTATAGTTGCAGATAAGACATGGCGTCAATTTGCAGATCACTTACCTACAGGCCCACTATGGCCCGTCCACCACTGGATGAATATGTACAACAACCTATTCATGAACACTGAGATGTTCTCACTCTCTATATCACATATTATGCAATAAATTTTTTTATATTGTAATTTTATATGACTATGTATGCTAAAATATATATTGTAACAGGGTGTATGTATATATATATATATATATTATATATATATATATATATATATATATATATATATATATATATATATATATATATATATATATATATATATATATATATATATAATATATAAACCTAGTTAACTTTTCACGTATGTTTATAATCCGCAAAATTGGAATAAAGCCCCTAAAAAATAATAGTAAAAAAATACCAAATACACGAATAACACCCATGCAAAAAAATTCGAAAAAAAAATTATTCATTTTAGTAAATAATCGCCCGCCTCGGAGGTACTTTTCCGCCATGCTGCCATATGCTCCAGTGTCTCTTTACCCAGCATACTACTTGGATATATTGCTAGTTCTAACTGTGTTTGTGTTAAGGTTTGTATATCGTCAGGAAAAAAGCGTGTGAGAGCACATCAGCCGATATGGAGGCAGCAAAACGATTGCAGATTAAGGTTCGTTCTCCCGCATCCTCCTCCTCTTAATGCAATCGCATATTATGAAGAGAATGGAAAAAAAGCATTAAGAACAAACAGCAAACAAACTTGCGATATAATATCGTCAGGGAAATAGCGTGCAAGGGTGCATCAGCTGATACGGAGGCGGCAAATCGTTTGCAGATAGAGGTTTGTTTTCCCGCATCCTCCTCCTCTGCTACCGCTTAATGCAATCGGATATTATGGAAAGAATGGAAAAAATGCTAAGTACAGTACTTGGATGAGCATTAAGAACAAACAGCAAACAAACTTTCATTATAATATCGTCAGGGAAATAGCGTGCAAGAGTGCATCAGATGATACGAAGGCGGCAAAACCTTTGCAGATACGAGATTCATTCTCCCGCATTCTCCTCCTCTTCTACCGCTTAATGCTATCAGATATTATGGAGAGAATGAAAAAAAAAGCATTAACAACAAACAGCAAACAAACTTGCATTATAATATTGTGAGGGAAATAGCATGCGAGAGTGCATCAGCTAATACGGAGGCGGAAAAACGTTTGCAGATAGAGATTCGTTCTCCCGCATCCTCCTCCTCTTCTATCACTTAATGTGATCTGATATTAAGGAGAATGGGAAAAAAGCATTAAGAACAAACAGGAAACAAACTTGCCATATAATATCGTCGGGGAAAAAGCGTGCTAGAACAAAACCGTTTGCAGATAGAGATTCATTCTCCCGCATCCTCATGCTCACCGCCACCATGCATGTCCCAGTGTATGCCTGTTGCCCACTGCACAATAGTGCATTAATTTGCTTACTGTACAGTAAATATGTATATCTTTCATACTGTACACTTTTTGCATGTTAATATAAAATAACTACAGTTCTTTCTGCTTTGTTATGTACTTATAAAATATGTTTTACTTTATCTTTTATCTTTGGCATAGTGTGTCTATGTATGGTTGTGAAACGTATGTATGTCCATTATCATTGTTTCTTATGGAAAATGACTCGTTACATTACGCGGCGCTTCTAAGAACCTATCTTCGCGTTATTCTAAGAACTAGGTGTGTATATATATATATATATATATATATATATATATATATATATATCTCTATATATATATCTATATATATCTATATATATATATATATATATATATATCTATATATATCTATATATATATATATATATATATATATATATATATAATATATATATATATATATATATATATATATATATATATATATATATATATATATATATATATATATATATATATATATATATCTATATATATATATATATATATATATATATATATCTATATATATATATATCTATATATATTATATATATATCTATATATATATATATATATATATATCTATATATATTATATCTATATATATATATATATATATATATATCTATAATCTATATATATATATTATATATATATATATATATATATATATATATATATATATATATATATATAATATATACACACACACACACACCGAGTGTCTGTGTAATTACATAATTGTGTTTACGGGAAAGAGCCCAAAGCTCGTAACTTTGCGTTTCCTGGTAGGTTCCATTTTGTACTTAGTGATACTTATCCTTAAAACTATGGATTGAGTTAGCATTAACTACCTCCTCACTTGGCGAATTCCAATTATCAACTACTCTTACACTAAAAAAGTACTTCCTTGCATCTTGGAAAGTTTTCTTACGAAGCTTCACTCTATGACCTCGAGTTCTAGTGCCAGCCATATCAATATATTGATCTCTATCCACTCTGTCATAACCATGAAGGAATTTAAAAACTGTCACCATATCCCCCCTCAATCTTCTAGTTTTGAATGATGGTAAGTCTAATTCCCTCAGCCTCTCATCATGACTGAGCTGCGTATTTCTGGCACCAGTTTCATGGCATGTTTTTGAGAATTTTCCAGCTTAACTACGTGCTTTTTCAAGTGTAGATTCCAAAAGGGGGCTGCATATTCAAGCTTTGACCTCACATAGGTTACATAAATGTCTGAACATTTCCTTGTCCATGTGCCTGAAGGCTACCCTTACATTTGCTAAGAATGTATATGTTGCCCTTACTATGCCATTTATATGTATTTTTGAAAACAAATAGGCCAGTATATTTACTCCTAGATCTCTCTCATTCTCTGTCTCTTGAAGATGTACTACTGCCACCGAGTAGTCAAGCTTGTGTCTTCTTGCACTTACCCATTCTCAGTACCTTACATTTTGAAGTACAGTACTGAATTTCATTAGCCACTTTTCTGACCACTCATGCACAGTATTTAGATCTTCCTGAACTTCTCGTTTCTTACTTTTTTCACAATCTTTGCATCATCTGCAAACATATTCATAAATTAATTTACAGACTATAGTAGGTCATTTACATATACAAGGAACAGAAATGGCCCTAAAACTGAACTCTGTGGAACTTCACTACTAACTCTTCTCCATTCAGACACTTAGTGTCTTACTCTAATCCTCTGTTCCCTTCCTTCTAGTATGTTTTTATTCATTCCAAGACATTTCCACCTATTCTTGCAGCTTCTTAATAAGTGTCCCGTGTGGGACAGTGTCAAATGATTTCTGGAAGTCTAGGAATATGCAATCTGCCCAGCCCTCTCTTTCCTGCAAGATTCGGCATACGTCATCATAATATTCTAAGTTTGTTACTGTTGATCTACCTTCTCGTAAGCCATGTTGTCTCACTGACAAAAAGTTGAAAATTTCCAAGTGAATAGATATGTTTCCTTAGTAGTTTCTTCATAACTTTGCAAACTATGCTGGTCAAGGAAACAGGTCTATAGTTTAGAGCTGTATCACTCCTTCCCTTTTTGAAGATAGGTATCACGTTCGCTTGTTTCCAGCATCTTGGAATCTTCCAACTAAAAATTTGCGCATTTCTTAAGTACATAAAAGGGATGTATCATCAGGACTTTAGCTTTATTAACATCTAACTTCATCAGCACTTTGCATACCTCTGGGGCTGGAAAGATGATGTTCTCTAATACCAGCCCATGAGCTTCTATCTGCACTCTGAGGGGGTGGGGTATTTTCTACTGTAAATTCTGACTGAATCTCCTTGTTCAATTCTTTGTAGATCTCTTCATCCATCTCAGTAATGCTTCCATTCGCTCTCTTAAGGTTGATTTCTCGCACCTGCTAGCTCTGTGATATGTGATGGACGGGAGTTGCCATGTAATGAAGTGGTGGGGGTAAGCCAGCTGCAGCTGTCGGGGCTCACTGTAGAACACCCTTGTCCACCTACTTTTTGAATGACCCAAACAAGGTGGTGGTGGGAGGGGCAAAATGTGGCAACCCTTTATTCCCAGGGAGCTAAGGGGAGTGGTTGAGGTATTTGTGGATCATGGTGAATGTGTTTTTCTTGGCTCAGCTACCCCCCTTATAAGGGGAAATGGGGCCATATATACAGATAGATGGATTATTAGCAGCTCTGTTGGAGAACCCGGGATCTGTGATGGACTTCCATACGAACTTGGGGCTGGCTGTTTGGCCTTGTAGCAACAAAAATTATCCAAACAAAATTCATCACAATTTCCTTTAATGCCTATTTCTCTCCTCCTTTTTACCTTCCGTATCATCCTCACCGTAAAGTGGTTCTTAACCTAGGCAATAGCACCCCCGGAGGGACACTGGGCTTGATGAAGGGGGCAATAAATTCTTGGGGGTACTGAGCTAGCATAACAACATTAATTTTCTACTTCAATAGCAATTCTATTACACATGACAAGGCTGTAATATTTACTTTAAGAAAACAAAAGCTAAACATTGAAGACAATACATGTTGAAAAAGATTACGTTTAAAATAATGCACACCATTACTATCGATAAAAACTTTCTGGCCATAGAAAAGTACATTTCTATTATGCTTCTGGCATCAAGGCAAGAAGAACGTTCAAAACAAATGAAACCTGCATGAAATGCGCAAGCTGGCAAAATATATAAAATTTGCCAATTGCCAATTTATTTATTTTTATTCAATTATTCCTAATCCTAAAAAAACGGATCATCTACGAATAGATGTTCTTGCAAACTACATTGAACCTAATATAGGAAATTCAGATACTATATGCATATTGTAGCGAATCTCAAAGTCCTGCTTAACAATACCTTTTCTAATGTTCCTGTATTTTACTGCACACACCTCTTCTAGACTATTTTAGCAGACACTATTGACTTTAGTAAAGCCAATACATCTGAAGAGTATCCGGCAGAAAATACACAAAATCTTATGAAATACATCAACATCTAAAAATCTATCAAAAGAAAGGGGACAGTGTACTAATACCCAGAATACATATATAATACTCTTTTCACAATGAGGCAATAAAAGGACGGGAATTATTTCCATATGGAAGGCTTCAAACAACAATAATAATGGTTAAAGGCTTTATAAGAAGGCATAAACAAGTGACAGTGATAGCACCAGAACCCAACTACAGAAGCTCCGCTACTTACAAATAACCGAGTTACGAACAAATACCTATCCATTATCTCCCATGTACTGATGTATGCATCATTGTACTGTACTGTATTATTACATTATTATTATTACTGTATTAAAATTCATTAATACTGTGTTTTATGTATTAATCAAGAAGCAACAGAGAGGACTGTAATTATTACACAAGGTTCCAGGAGCCATTGTTCCAGATATCCCCACTGAAGAGAGTGATTCCAAAGACAAAGACCAGGAAGTTCCACTTCTAGAGAGGATAAAACATCTTTTCCAGAAAAGTATCTTCAGCAAAGATATTTCTGCACTTGCTATGCCTTAGTGCTTTTCCAAGGATTGATAAAAATTAATTGGCAATGAAAATATCTCTGGATATTTAACATGGTGAAGCATCAGCGTGGTACAGCAAGTATTAAACAATCCTTGCTGAAGACACTTATCAGGAAAAGCGTCTTCAGCTCATATTCCAAGGCAAATGATACTTCTTCGTAGAAGAAATTTCTGGAGAGGAGCTATTAAGTCCTTGGAAGAAGCTCTCTTCAAAAGGGATATTTGAAACAAAGGGTCCAGGAACTTTGTGTAATGATTGCAGTCCTCTCTGGTGCTTAACCAACATGTATACTGTACTGTACTTACAAAGTATCAACATAAGAACATAATGAAATTCATTATACTTTGTTTTATGTAGTAGTTAAGCACTTTACCCAATGAGTAAGTACTGTATTGTAGTGTCTATGTATGTAGTATAGTACTTTTTTATACCTAAACACAACTTACAAACAATTCTACTTACAAATGGACTTCTGGGACCTAACTTGTTTGTAAGTTGGATTGTGCCTGTATACAGCTATACCTATCGTATAACCGTTGCCCAAGCCCCCTCTCCGATTACTTGGACTCAGAGATTTCCAGGCGGTGGCTGAATAATCTGGTAAAAATGAAGATAATATTGTATTTAACAATTCTATAGGCCATAACTACATAAACATCGAATATTCTTTGATATTCGTTACACATCTTTTTATTATCCCTTCACATATGACGTCACAACACTCCCATATTTGTTTCTTTTTGCTTACGTATTCTTCGTACCCAGAACCGATGAAAGCAATTTTCTTTCCCTGTCCTGATGTCAAACAAATAAAAAAGAAATATAAGAAGCAGGCACTATGGGGAAGCAGAATATGTAAAATAATTCCCATAAGTGCAATTTCACAAAAAGAATAGAAATAGTAAATAGCAAGTACTGCTGTTGTCCTGTGTTTTACTTGATTAACTGGTTAGAGGGTAATAGCATAGTAAGCAAATCTTTAACGTTTTGAAGATGTGCTTGTAAGCTAAGATTTTAGATATGAATAGATTATATCAGCACTTCAGTTTGTGGAAATGAAAATAAAATGCGACTTTTCACATGCCTTTAATATCTACAGTTAACATGAATACCTTCTTTCCTAAATATCTACAATGTATATATATCTACGACGATCTTATTGACATCTGTTCATA
>JAXCGZ010000544.1:0-2500 GCA_037179515.1 Halocaridina rubra | reverse complement strand
TGTACTTCAATACTAAATTATCAGCAGATAATGAATAAAAACTACTACATACACAAGATAAATAGCATAATATATTAGTTACAGAATACATGTGAGCAAAAGTCGGCTCCAGATTATCAGTTCTAACTACAGATTTGAATGCTATGAATAATAAGCAAATATAAGGAGTAGTGGTAGGTACACAAAGAAAATAGTGTCATCAGATGAATACAAATTCAGTATTTACAGTACTTTGCCAAGATACACATTTTCAAAAATTTTAGCATTACAATTTCTCAATACAATAAACCATATGGTACTATGAATCCCAACTCAAAAGCTTTCCCAAGCCCATCAAAATGAGATATATGTACAGAGCCAATGCTTAATAACTTCTTTTACCTCATGCTGCACTGAGTTTGCTTTAGAAATAACTCATTTTCATTCATACAGCTACCAGTGTTTAATATCATCAGGCTATTTTTGTGGCATATGTTAGAAATTTTCTGTGGCACATTCCAGGAATAAATTCATTTTCATACTGGATAATTTTTCTTTAACCTCAATATTCTTAAGGTACCCTAACTAAAATAATTTACATTATAATTTAAACTGTAAGGGCAAAGAACGGGTACACAACGTGTCAATAGGAGTCGGTGAATTGGTGTGGTTGGGGTATTATACTCATAGAGAGAAATTACAAATATTTTTACGAAAGAAAATATCCACTGTAAGTTCATCTATTTAAGATATATTTGCAGTTATTTTTATTTCTCTTGAGGAAGATCTGTCACCATGTTATGGCTTCAGACAAAATGAATTTTCTTTCGATTAAAAGTAGCAGCAATTAAATATACAGCCTCCTCTGAAAATAAATGTAGACCTGTGAATTAATTATCAGGATCATATTATGTTAACATCTTGGGGGATGACTGTACCTCAGGAAAGCCCTTGACCTAACACTATCAAAAGTATTAGAGAATTATAAAGTCTCAGCACCAATTACATTCCAAACAGAAAGATGCTATAATCGTCTTCACTGAATCATTCCTCTATAACTGTCAAAGTATTACAATTAAAAGAAAATTTGATCATATATCAATGTCTAAAACAAAAAACTTTTGAATAATACCGCTTCTGTAATCACAGTATCTTTTAAAAATTATACAAATAAATAAATTAATAATTCATTTCAATAATTGTTTATGAAAGTCAATATACATAGATATTTCATATGACATATGCTGCATAAACAAGTACACTCAAGTGTGTTATCAAAGTATGATAACTTACATTCTTGACTTTAAGGAAATTCTAATATTCAATACAATATACAATACTTTATTTTGCAATAAACCTCTACTCATGACAACAAACTGTATTAGATAAACGGACGGGCAGTTACTTTTCATTTAGAACCTTCTTTTCTTATCCCCTAAAAATATTAAATTACAATATCATATCATTATGCATCATAATGTATACAGTGGATAAGGAAACCTCCAAACTCTTTGTTTCTACTTATAAATGCATATATGTACAATGGCTGCAATCCCACTTGTATGGGGGATGGCAGAGTCAAAGCAAACACATTCGCCAGAAGCTAATATACCTCGATCACTCCTCTTAGCTTCTTAAGAATAGGCTGCCACAAATTCCCCCATACTCTCTGCACAGGTCATCCACATGGGAGTGGACAAGGATCTTTTTGAACTAACGAGCTAGTATGCATAAAGGACTACAGTAGAAAAACTATATTAATAAACATCAAGTACAGCTACAATAAAAGATTGGATAATTCTTCAGTTCAGTGAGCATATACACATTATAAAATTATTCCTAACATACTTTCGTTCTCTGATGCATTCGCAGCTGCATTTGGGTTGCTCAGAGTAATAAAGGAGTGAAATTTAAAAAAATAATTTTTATCTGGGTTCCCGTTAATGCAATATTTTGTCTGTGTAGAAAATATCTACATTTTGATATTTAAGAAGTTTATATATGCTGTAATTTGTTTTAGAGAAAAAAAATTAAAATTATGATCTCTACTAAGTTTGTGATAAATTTAGAATAGTTTTCACTCCAGCAATATTATTTGACGTCTACAATCAATATCCAAAGAGTAATGTTGCTGGCTAGTACAGTGGTAACGCGCTGGCTTCGCATCCACGAGGTCGAAAGATCGGTTCCCGTCCAAGACCGAAAGTTTAAGCTGTTTACTGGCAGGAACTGCTGTGATTGGACACCACAGTGGGGGGTTGGGGCTTGCCCTGGCTGACGAATACCCATTGTATTGAAATGGAAATAAAGTTTAATAAAAAAAATAATAAATAATAATATTACCATCTTACATGACACAATTAACCACCATTCAAATGAGGATGGACAGAGGTTGGAGCAAAGAAATGAAGGCTAGATGCCCTGGTTCATCGACAATAGAGCACAATGATAGTTTACCGAAAAAATTTCTATCAACTCTGTTTAGTATTGGCCTGCCATTGAAAAAAGTTCTCACAGAGTG
>JAXCGZ010000543.1:27500-58212 GCA_037179515.1 Halocaridina rubra | reverse complement strand
TCTCGTATATATTTATAGAAATATGTTCTTTTCATCCTTACCTCTTCTCTCATTTGTGTTGCTATAAGAAATATAATAGAGAGAGAGAGAAAGAAAGAGAGAGAGAGAGAGAGAGAGAGAGAGAGAGAGAGAGAGAGAGAGAGAGAGAGAGAGAGAGAGAGAGAGAGAGAGAGAGAGAGAGAGAGAGAGAGAAAAGGACTTGCCAGCTCCCTCGTTCCTCTATCCCGTGACAGAATTCCTTTTTTTTTTTTTGTCGCCGTCAAGAATGTCCCATTTTCTACAGCAAATTTTTGTGGTCACCATTGCTAAGTGGTAGCGCTCGCGACATTGAATGCTCAAGTCAAGGGCTCACGGCCCGCCACGGTCTGAGGTTAGAAAGGGTAATCACTCAGGGTAACTATCACATCTGCAAAATCGAAGTCCCTGGCTTAGGAGAAAAGGGATTCCGTGACGTAAAACCTATCATATGCCTACATCAACACTGAATATTCTTGGATATTCGTTACCCACCTCATATTATCCCTTCACATCTGACAAGTCATTACACTCTCCATTTCTGTTTCTCTTTATTTTGTATATTCTTCGTGCCCAGACCTGATGAGGGCTGTTTTATTTTATTATTTTTTGGCCTGTTCTGGTGTCACAATCATATAAAAAAAAAATCACAGAACCTTAATGTTTGCAGAACTGGGGCTGGAATACTTGTGGCTGGACTGCTGAAGACATGCGAGACTGGATCAAGACAAGTTTGGGACCAACCCTCTCTGCTGCAGGCATGCGCAGATTGATCCTCATGGTTGATGACTTTAACAGGGATACCTTACCCTGGTACCCAATGCCTGTGAGTTTATATATTTTGTTGATTGTAACAAAGTAGGCCTATTAATGCCTTATAAAAATTGTGTATGTAATGTATATATAATTACTGGAGTATAAAATATACGCTTATTAATTTAGCCAAAATCAAGGCAAGTGGCAAAAAGTTATTAGAAACAGCTTTAACATACTCTAAAAAAATACGTAACTCCATTATTGTTGGCCTAATTTTACTTTTAGTACTTATTTTCTTTACATCTTTAAATGTTTTTATAGGGCTTTACATAGGAAATTTATGGAATATATCTTGTGAATATTCTGAGAGTGCTTAATGGATATCATAAAATTAATCCTTATTTAAAGTCATTCACTTCAATAAAACTTTGTTTGGGTCTCTGCCTTTATCTAAATAATAGAAAAATAGTAACTTTCAATGGCTTATAGAAGTAATATAGATATTGAAGTCTTAGCCTAATATCTACCCTTCTGCAAATTAACTCGGATCCCATTAACTTCAGATGATAGGAGATATGGTGGCTTTAGAACTTTTCAGACATTAAATAGTATTAAATATGGTAAAAAAAAAGATATATGGTTTCAAACTATTTGAATGTTGAATAATACGTAATTCTGGCACCTTCCAGATGCTAGAAGACCCTGATTCATCTCAGTACATTGATGGAACAGCAGTGCATTGGTACTCGGACAAGTGGGTTGGACCCTCTGTCATGGACGAAACGCACAGTTTCTTCCCTGAGAAGTTCCTTCTCTACACTGAGGCTTGTGAAGGTAGTTTACTTAACATTAATGTGTAATAATTAAGTAGTGTTGTTGTTGTTCTCTGAAGTGCCTGGTCAAGCAGATCCGAGTTCCTGAGAAACGTCACTGCTGATCCCGGGCTTTCCTACGGATCTTGCAGGAAGTGTATGATGTGTTGGTGGTGAATGTGATTCTCTGAGCTGCCTGGCCAAGCAGGCCCGAGTTCCTAAGAAGCGTCACTGATGATCCCTGGTGTTCCCACGGACCTTTCAGAAAGTGTATGTTGTGTTGGTGGTGAATGTGGTTGTAAGCAGTGCAGTCTTCTATAAAGTATTTTCTGGATTGCTCTCTATGTCTCTGTGTAGAAGGAATCTTCGGGAAATTACCCTTGGAGACTAATTTCAGGGCTTAGAAAAAACTTGTGTATATTGTGTTGAGGAATGAGGTAATCCGCTGAGTGACTGAAGCCTCTCCCAGTTTCTTATGCCACTTGAGGGGCAGGGGTTAGTTGTGGCAGTTTGAACTTTTCTGCTGCTCCCGTAGTAAATTGGAAGATGCTGCCAGGCCAGGTCCTCGTTAGGTAGTGTTTAAAAACTTTAATGAATATCTCAGTAAGGTGAATTGCAAGTTATGCATTGTATTGTGTCATCAAGGTGAGATATTTTGGGGGAGATAGAATAATAGGTGATATTAGTAGGGAAGGAATATTATTCAGTTAAGGCAAGGTTTGTCCAGTGTATGTCTACTCCAGACTATATATAGAGTGGATAGGAAGTCAACTTTCAAGTCCTGTATATATATAGGTTTAGTGGGTAAATTGATAATCAGAATCTGAAGGTTCTTCTGGAATAATGAAACATATCGAGTTGATCTGGAAAACAATAACCTCTTCTTCGATTATATAAGGTTACGTATTATACCTAACCAGGCTAGTATGTGTATTTGGGATGCAGAAATTATTAATTTATATACCCATTTTGTCTCATCTGAACTTTATTTTTGAATTATATTTAATTGATGCATACTTCCTTAGGCTGGGATGTGACCGGGCCCGAGAGCGTTTCCCTTGGCAGCTGGAACAGAGCAGAGAATTATGTCCACTCCATTCTTGAGGTAAGTTATTATTTTTTTTATAACTGTTCATTATACCTGTATAAAAGACATTCATGGCGCAAGAGCCAAGACTGAGATGGTTTGGATAAGGAGAATGTTGCGAGGAGAATGCTGATAACGGAGCTGCCAGGCTCGAGGGGAGAGCTTGACCAAAGAGAAAGTTTATTGATGAGGTGAAGGAGGACATGAGGGTGTGTGGTATGACGTAGTAGGACGCAGAGGATAGGGCGATATAGAGACGATTGATCTGCTGTAGCCATTCCTGGTGGAAGAAGCTGAAAGATTATCTTTTGGCAGGAGATAATTGTAATTCATGTAAATTTATTAATTACTTATTGATGTTTTGGGGAAAGATTTATGTTCTTGATTCTCCATGGTGTGGTCGGTTTCTGGGTCGCTGTTAAATATTAAGCATTGCCTTGATACTCTAAATTCTTTTTAAGAACTGCAGTTATATTCATAAGAAAATTTTATTAATCAGCTATTCTCGTAGTTTAATGCATTGTTTTATTTGTCACTAATAGTCCTCCTTCCACTGGGGATGGACACATACATATTGGAACTGAGGTGATTTAGACAGGATGCCCTTTCTAATGCCATGCGGTGAAATCAAGCTTACACTTTTTTCCCATATGCGCCATCTACCACTGAGTTACCGCGACCTCCCTGCACTATTCTTGCACAAATAAAGTAATAATTACTTTCTTCAGAGAATTACCTACAAAGTTTATGTGTTTGTCCTTCTCTATCAACTTTGGCAAATCTGTGAAGGAATTTAAAAACAATCTCTCCATGCTCCTCTTTTCAAGCAGTCGTAGCTCCAACTTTTTCAGTTTGTTGCATATAGTCATTTTGAATTTCAAGATAATATATAATTAATTCAGAATAATTTCCTTGTTAAATTGACAGAACTCAAACCATCATTCAACTGGCTGGGTTGATTGGAACCTGGCTCTTGATATGAGTGGAGGCCCAAACTGGGCTGGCAATTACGTTGATGCACCTATCATCATCAATGCTGTAAGTCTTTTGTTAATTTATATAAGAATAACATTAGTCTAGTTTATGTATTATCTGTCAACACTGCGCAAGATTCTTACCCACTTTCCCTGAGGTTAACCCAAACAGGGTGGTGGTGAGGAAATTTTGGCAGCCTTTTATCCTCAAGGAGCCAAGAGGAGTGATTGAGGTATTGTGAATGTATGTGCTTTTTCTCAGCCACCCCCTTACAAAGGGATTGCACCCACTATATATGTATGTGCTTATGTATTACTGTGGGCAAATGATTATTGTCTTTTGGTTCTAACCACCTTGTTTGTATTTGAAAGAAGAACACAGTACTTGTATGTATGGATTTATTTCTCACTTTTTACCTATTTCTCTGAGATGTTTATTCTGCATATAAGTGCTGTATATTATTGTCTTTTTTTACTAGGTAATAAGGAAAGTATGATGGTATGTTCAGGTTTATTTTTCCTTTTGCTTTCTCACTTTGGCGTGAATGACCATTTAGTACTATTATTATTATTATTATTATTATTATTATTATTATTATTATTATTATTATTATTATTATTATTATTATTATTATTATTATTATTATTATTATATAATAATTATTGTTATTATTAATTATTATTGTTATTATTTTTATTATTATTGTTATTATTATTATTATTATTATTATTATTATTATTATTATTATTATTATTATTATTATTCAAGCAAGAAGTCCAGCTGGAATAAATCTAAGACTATAAACCAGGCTCTAGCAGGGGAAGGAATTTTTATTTTTTATGAGTGTGACACCGGGACAGGCAAATAAACTGGCCTCATCAATAAAGACGAAGGAAAAGAAAAAGGTTATGGACAAGGCAGAGATGAGGTAATGATACACATTAGAAAAAATATGAGCTGAAAGATTAGTTGAAGTATTGAGGACCTAGAGATATGGAGGATTAGGCCCTGAGATGACGATAGATCCACTTTTTGAAGGAAGATAGGTTATAAAAACTTAAAATACAAATGGTGGAAGAGAGTTCCAGAGTCTGGAGGTAGATGGGAAGAAGCAGTCGCTGCACCGACCAATCCGCGAGCTACAAATCTCCACACAGTACCTGTGAGATGAGGCCGCTTGGCGAGTGTTACTCGGCCTCAACAGTGGGGGAGGGATGCAACTCGCCAACTCATCAGAGCAGTGATGGAAGTAGTGGCGATAGAAAAGAGAAAGGGATGATAGAAAAAGAGAATCCAGATTAGAAGTAAGAAAAGAATCATTAATGAGTCTGACTGCCTTAGCTGCAGCCCTATCAAGGAGATAAGTATAATAAGAAGCACCCCAGATGTGTGAGCAGTATTCTAAGCAGGGACGGATAAAGCCTTTATAGATTTTAAGTAACTGTAGAGAGGAAAACTAATGACGAAAACGAAACAACCTCTAATTTCTTGGATGCAGATTTAGAAATTTGGATTATGTGATTCCTCCAAGACAAGTTAAAGGCTATATGGATTTCTAATATGTTGATAGAATTTAAAGGGTAAATTTCGGTAAAGAAAAGGAAAAAGAAAAGCTAGAAAGAAAAATTGCTATTTATGAAATGGTGCAACTTACAATTGCAATACTTGCACTGGTCCACTCTAACTTCAAAATTCATCATCAAATCTGCTTAATAAAAATTTATTTGTGCTTAACTTAAGCTCTTAGTTGAGATTCAGTGTTTTTTCTCATTTGACATATATGTACAATGACCAAAGTTTAAAGTATCTGGTATTATCTCCTATACGCAGGTAGACGATGAGTTTTACAAGCAACCAACTTATTACGCCATGGGCCACTTCAGTAAATTTGTGTTGGAAGGCTCCGTGCGTGTTTATTCTTCTGTGTCAGGTTCTGATTCCCTGGAATCTGTTGCATTCCATGATCCATCTGGTGCAACAGTTATTGTTCTACTTAACAGGTAACGGCTCTTAGAGCACTGTTTTATGTGTCACAATTAGTTCTCATACAAATTTAGGTGGACACAGATATGTTAGAGCTGGGGGATTAAGGCTGGATGCCTTATCTAACGCTCCTTGGTTGGACTGAACCAGTGTTAGTCGCAGTCCGACTAACGAGCTCTACATCTGAGCTACCTGCACTATATTAGTAGATACTCAAAAACACTTAAAGTTTTTGTGAATACTGTAGCTTTAATGTTTTCAGCAAACTATGGCATTAGAGGGCATCTTATATAAAAATAAATTATTATCATGATTATTAAATGAAGTGTGTGAGAAGTATGACAGGTGGGTTGAGGATAACTACAGTGAGATATCAGGTAAGGCAGACAGCGGATGTTGCAAGAAGGCTGACAAGAAAGACCAGAGAGAGCTGAGATGGTTTGGGCATTTGAATAGAAAGAATGAGGAGCAATTAGCAAAGAAAGTGTGGAGAGTGGAAGTAAGTGGAGTAAGACTTTGAGGAAAACCTATTTTGAGGTAAATGGATGGAGTGAAAAGCTTTGCTTGTATGTAGCGTGTGAGTGGAGTTGGGAAGAGAGAGTGCAAGAGATGGGGAAGGGTGCAGAGAGATAGTGAAAAGGTGATGTGAGCCAAAGGATCTTTCTATGCCTGTTTAGTGCTGTAAACTGGGACGGATGGGTGTGGGGCGTTGCTATGATATGATGCAAGGGGGGGGGGGGGCAAACTACTTCGGTTATCAAGTTCATGGCAGAAAAAATTTGTCCACTTCCCCTGTGGATGCTGCAAGGAAAGGGGTGGTGGATGGGGCTTAGGATAGCTCTTTATACCCAAGGAGTTTAGACTGGTGAAATGAGGCGAATTGGATGTCTGCTGAATGGATGTGTTCTTTTATTCGGCCACCTTCCTTAGAATGGAGTTATGACCATAGTATTTAACTTAGTTGCCATGTTTGTTGTAGGTGGCCATTATTATTATTATTATTATTATTATTATTATTATTATTATTAGTATTGTTATTATTATTATTATTATTATTATTATTATTATTATTATTATTATTATTATTATTATTGTTATTATTATTATTATTATTATTATTATTATTATTATTATTATTATTTTTATTATTATTATTATTATTATTATTATTATTATTATTATTATTATTATTATTATTATATTGTTATCATAATTATCAACTAATCAACAAACCCAACTGGAAAACGTTAAAGAATATAAAGCAGATGGCTTCTGTAGAGTAGGCAACTTAGTGATAAAACAAAACAAAACAGAAAATAGAAATATGATATAAAATGGTACATATTAGTTTTGCAATACTGGCATTATTCCATTATAAGTTTAAATTAAACTAAAGGAATATCCCTATAGTAGGGAGAGCGACAATTTCAATCTCATATTCCATGTGTATCCACTTTGTGTGTGTGTGTGTGTGTGTGTGTGTGTGTGTGTGTGTGTGTCATAGTAAGTTATATATTGGTCAGAAGTATATAAGACACGTTTATTGTTATTCTCTATGTCACAATTCATCCCCATTTGAATGGAGGTGGATACATACAGGTTGAAGCTGGGGAATTAAGGCTGGATGCCGATCGTAATGTCCACGATGGGCTCAAGCACGGGTTTGTCACTTCCCAAGTCGAAATGCTCTTACCACGGCGCAACACAATCCCCTGTCTTTAGATGGTACTAAAAAAAATTGTGGGATTACCACTAGTGTAATAGAGAATCTATAGAAAATAAGAGAATCTATAGAAAATATAAATGAAGAGCTAGTACCACAAGTAATCAAAATGAAAACTTTAAGAGATACTCTTAAGATTTGCATTAGGCTTATTCATATTTACAAGGCAAATAGCCCTACCTAACATAGCCTAACCTAACTAACCCACCCAGACAACTCAACCTAACCTAATGTAACCCACTGCAGCCAACTCAATCTAAGCTAACCTAATCGAAAATAACTATGTACGGAGTTACTGAACTTTACATAAGGTTCTGGGAGTTTCTCGAAATTACAAGATCCAGATTTTTAACTGTAAATGCCTTCAACCCTTATGCTTTCTTCTCGCAGAGGTGAAGATTCACTGGATATCTCAGTGTTGCATGGAACAGATGAGTACTTGAATTTTCAAGTACCTGCCAAGGCTGTACAGACCATTCTTTACCGTTAAATCTACATTTAAAGAAACATATTTAAAACCTGTTGTTGAAGAGACATCTTTAGTAAAGCAATTAAATGTAAGCTACCATTTTAAGGCACAAGGTTAATATGATATTTTAAGTTAAGCACTGAATTGTAAGCTACTTCCTTAACACCCAATATTAATAGGACATCTTACTTAAATGCAACCAGTTATATTTACCTCTTTGAAACAATGTTAATATCACGTTTTAAGCTAAGCATTTAATTGTAAACTACATTTTTAAGACCCATTATTGATAGGATGTTATATGTGATATTAAAAATATGTTTCCTATATTCTGAATACTTTGTTTAGTTTGTCGGTGACAATATTTGAGACCCCAATGTTAGTTAGGCGTAAGTAATGCTTGTAAGTGTTAGTAATTGAAGTATCTTACAAGATTATCTAAGCCAGTTTATAAGTAGTTGAGAGATTAAATATGTATGTAATGGAAAATTTACTAGACTATGTGGTAATCTTATTGAATAGACATTCATCTGTTTATGCAAGTTGATGGACACCGTAATTGTTATGTTGCGTCAGAGGTAAATTAGTTAGAAAAATTGAAACAATTTCTCAATGCAGATTGTTGGTTCATTTTACAGCGCATCTCAAAGATTCATTTGTAAAGCTGAATTTAAGAATAATTTGTAAAATAAAGCAGAATATTCTCAATAAAAGTTCAATTGTAAAGTTGAACTGTTGAATAACTTGTAGTTTAAGTAAGTACTTTGTCGAGAGTACTATACCTAAAGTTGCAGGTTTTGGACATCAGAGATTTTTTTAAATAGGCAGAAAATGGTAAAAGTGAAACATTTAAAGTCTATATGTAACACAGTGTTTTCAGAATAACTAAAACGAGTATGAAATAAGTTTACAAAAATTAAAACACTCGAAATGGCATGAAGGTAGGAGATATGTGAGTTTTTTTTTCATAAAAGTGTTTGTGGAAAAAAATACTGTACAAACAACACATAATTTACAATAAAACAGAAATTCTGAAGAGCTATTCAGGCTAGTATTGTAATATGTGACTGTCCATTTTCTAAACATATTATGATTGTCTTGAAATGTGTTGGAAGTGAATCCCTTAATCTTGAGGGATTGGATGGAAACAGGTATTCGAAATGTTGGTAGTGGATGTACTGATTAGTACTGATTCACTGAATACATACTACTCTATGATGATATATCATAGTACAAGTAGAGGTCTCGACGGTATTTGAAATAAAGTAAGTTAAGTGAGTGCGCTGTGTACTCGTAAGGGAATGTATAGAGCAAGACAAGGAAATTAAATCAATTAGACTTGACCTATTCAAGTATGTAAACCGTTGATAACATTCCCACAGTTGTAAGGGTAATACTGTACTCTCTATAAGACTGTACATGCCCCTGTAAACCCTTGGTACAGAGGCTATAACAAGGGTTTACAGGAGTATATATATTCATATACGAAACTAAGAGGAGTAATCGAGGCACATTGGTTACTGTTGACTGTGTGCTTTGACTTGGCCATCCCCATTGCATAGGGGATCGTGACCATTGTGTGTGTATGTAGACCTCTAGTAATAACTCAGAGTCATTTGGAAATAAAAATAATGAAAGCTATTTCAAGTATGTCATGCTTCCGAGATAGATTATTAGATATGAGATCCTCAGAATATTGATGGAAGAGCTTGAATAGATAATATTTCCAAATTTAGTTTCATGGGATCTTGTGAAGATGAGTAACCCCCAGAAACTAATATAAAGTTAAATAACCCCATAACGTGTTAGGCTAGGTGACTTGCCTTGTAAATACCGTAAGAATAAACCTGAAGCTCCCTGGGCCTATTCTTATTTACAATATTTGCTTTATATAAAGATAATTTTACAAGGAAAACCAGGACATTTTTGCAAATTATTTGTAGAAAACTGTGTTTTACTGATAGCAAAAGTATATTCCTTAGGTTCTGTTTACCCGAGTCCAAAATACTATCCTGATCCAGGGTAGAGAATATATCAGGATGTCTGAGGTAGGAATGAATTGAAGAAAATTTTGCATTATAAACAAGTGGTTTTGAGTTGAGTCATTCATTTATAGAAGTGTAGTGATATGTAGAAAAATTAGGAGAAAGAAACAGATATCTCTCATGGACGAGTCTTGATCGTATAGAGAGCAATACTAAAATTTTACAGGTTAAATTAAAATTTGTCTTATACACTCCTTCAAATTTTGGACTAATCTGTTGTGTTTTTCAGATAGGTTTTGTGTCTTAAATTAATTTGTTACTTGTTTTTGTCGGGAATAATTGTTTATTTATATATTGGTGGGGCAGTGGGTACTTAAGAAACCTAACCTAACCTAACTCAAATTTGAAGCCTTTCGTACCTTAATTGGTAGAACTTGAGTGTTTATGCTACAGTGCGGTACATTTCAGGACGTTGTGGTAACAGATTTCTCAGGTAGGCTATGGAAGGGGTGCATAAAACGAATCTTGACCATTTTAAATGTGGAAAATTGCATCGTTTGTTTCCATCTCTGGGACATTCACGTGGATTAATAGAACAAATTCAATGCAATCACACATTTTTTTTAAATATATCAAAATCTACCTCCTACTGTCGGGAATCGAACCTTGGACTAATAGAACAGGTACCCACAGCATATTGTGCTAAGCCACAGCAGTGGCACTAAGCTGTGGACTCCCATTCTGCAGGTCCCGAATTAATACACTTCTATGGTGCAGCGCATTTTAGGCTGTAGACTCCTGTTCTGCAGGTCCCAGGCTCGAATCTCGACAGTAGAAGGTAGATTATATGGAAGTATGTGAATAGTGCATCCATGAATATGTGCACATTGTAAAAATAACACAGATGAGCCTTGATACAGGAGGAAGTGGGATTGCATCTGTATTGCATTCAAAACATACGTAACTCGATGCACTGTACAATAATAATAATAATAATAATAATAATAATAATAATAATAATAATAATAATAATAATAATAATAATAATAATAATAATAATAATAATAATGTTCCGGTTTTACGTCACGGACTCCCTTTTCTACCAAGGGCCAGGACGGTTGACTTCTAGCGAAGGACTTGTTTTGGCAGATGTAATCGTTACCCTGAGTACATGCCCTTGCTAACCTCAGACCGTGACGGGGCGCGAACCCTCGACCTGACGCTTGAGCCACGGTGACTACTACTAATAATACAAATAATAATCATCCCCATTATAAGCTGGGTTACGCAGTATATTATTATTATTATTATTATTATTATTATTATTATTATTATTATTATTATTATTATTATTATTATTATAATAATAATAATAATAATAATACATACATACATATACCGAGGCTGTTTCCCCTTAAAAGTGGGGGTAGCCGACATAAAAAAAGAAACAGTTTGGGGAGCAGTAATAATAATAATAATAATAATAATAATAATAATAATAATAATAATAATAATAATAATAATAATAATAATAATAATAATAATAATAATAATATACTGCCTAACCCAGCTCATAATGGGAATGAATAGTGACATATAAAACGTATAAGACGAAACCTAATCCTATCAGAGATTTAAGTTATCTATACCTATCAGAGATAGTAGTCGCCGTGGCTCAAGCGGTAGCGTCCGCGACTGTGATGCGTCAGGTCCAGGGTTCGCGCCCCGTCACGGTCTGCGGTTAGAAAGGGCATGCACTTAGGGTAACGATTACTTCTGCCAAAACAAGTCCTTCGCAAGAAGGCAAGCGTCCTAGCCCTTGGTAGAAAAGGGAGTCCGTGACGTAAAACCGGAACAAATACCTATCAGAGATACAGATTCTTAAACTCTTTCTTTGCTATCAACTGGAGGATGTTTTTCATCTGTTATTTTCATACAACTAGCAAAGTTGTTTAAAGCTAAAATGAAATAATGATTTAATCCATCTCAGTGACATTTAGAGTAAGCCTTTGTTGTGTTGAGATTCACTTATATTTGACTCATTTATTGACACTTGTCACAGTAATTGGTGGTCAAAGTCTCTCTTATTATCACCTTGATGATTGTCAGTGATTATTTTCATATAATTCTAACTACCTATATATATGAGTCATTTTTCCCCTTATAAGGAGAGTGACTGAGTCAAGGCAAAATATGGGAAGAGAAAATACAGAGGAGGGGATTTCCAGTCCCCTCGCTCCTCCCCTTTTAGTCGACTCTTACCACACGCATGGGAACACGGAGGAAGTATTCTAGCCCCCTCTTCCCCAGGGGGATTGCAAAAAATTAGCCATGGTAAATTAAAAAAAATATATATTTTCTTAACTCTCCTCGGCCTGTAACTATCATATCTTTGGGCAGTCATGCTATGATAAATGTCTTTTTTTTTTTTTTTTTTTTTTTTTTTTTTTTAAATCAATACTTATGACAAATATCAGTCACCAGTCTCTACCTAGTCAATCCCTCCCTGCTATTTTCGTAAGATTTACAAAAATAAATCCAGACTTAAGGATATACTTAACTAACTTCATTAGCTTTAGTGACGGTGTTTGTTGCCTAGCCTCCTGGCTAGTACAGTGGTAACACGTTGGCCTTGCATTCGCGAGGTTGAGGGATCGCACCTCGTCCAGGCAAGAGAGTTTAAGCTGTTTACTGAGGAGGTTACTGCTGTGGCTGGTCACCACAGTGGGGGTTGGGGCCTGTGCTGGCTGGCGACCGCCCTATGGGTCCTCCATGACCCATTCCACCCATCCGTGGGCGAAGAATTTAAAAAAGAAAGTTTGCTGCCTTTGAGCTTTGATTATTTTCATATATTTTCTTAGTATTTATCTCTTATTATTTTGTGTTTTATCTTCTCTTGTTATCACCTGGACAATTACTACCCACTCTTTTCATATTTTTTTATGTCATTTTATTTGTCACTACGAATCCCCATTTAAATGAAGTGTATGCAGATATGTTGGAGCTGGGAAATCAAGGCTGGATACCCATCCCTAGTGCCTCGCATTGGCCTCGAACCCGGGTTTGTCACTTCCTGAGTTGAGTACTTTAAGCTCTGCACTACTGCAGTTCCCACTCCTATAGTACGAGTAAATACAGTATAAGATTAATGATATAAATAGTTATCCCACCTCAGCATTTATATGTCCACCCCCATTCAAATGGGAGGACCCACTTCAACATGTCTGTTTCCATTCCCATTCAAATGGAGGCATTCACATCAACATGTCTGTGTCCATCCCCATTCAAATAGCGGGACCCACCTCAACATGTCTGTGTTCACCCCCATTTAAATGGAGACAAATTGTGACACATAGATCAGTGCATTAAGCATTTTTGTGTTTGGAAAATTCCCAGTTTAAATTGCATTATTTTTCATTTTTGTTCAGCAGGAGGATACTAGTAAAATAAAATTTCTCAATGACCCACCTTAGAGATCTAGAATTCAAAGTAATTTTTTTAATCTCATTTTGTAAGCTTATATATTACTTAAGGAATTTAAGTAAGCTATAATTTATGAGACTAAACAATACTGGAATGTTTTACCAGATTTATAGACTGTGTAATTAATAATCATGATTGTAAATATAATGTATTAATTTACTCATGCATACACAGGATCTAAATGGGTACTAAGATTGTATGCCTAGAACCAGTTCAGCAAAAAAAAGTTGCAGATTATTTTAAGTCATCTATAACTGGCTCTTATTTGACGTCTCGCAGGAGGTTGATACAAGGGGGGGGGATTCCTAGTCCCCCCGCCCCGTCCACTTTTAGTCGCCTTTTACGACACGCAGGGAATACGGTGAGGCTATTCTTTGATATTGTGCCCGCCCCACAGGGCACTGCCCGCCCCCCAATTAAAGGGGGAAACAGCCAAGGTATATGTGTGTATAACTGGCTCTGAATTTTTGGACGCTTTTGATGTCGTAATAGCAGGTCAGCTTATTCATTTGTCTTGATTTCTATCGATAATAAACGCCTTTTTATATGTAAATTAGCCCCCATTCAGTTGGGGGTGGACACATAGCTATTGGAGGTATGAAATTGAGGCTGGAATCATCGTTTGTTCTTTATTTATATGTGCAAAACACAAAGTTTGGTCTTTTTGTCTCTGTTTACTTATTTCCATTTCACCAGTGGTAAAATATTATCTGATTTTTGCTGTTTTATGTCACTGCTGATCCCCATTCGAATGGGGGTGGGTACATACTGGTCGGAACTGGGGAATTAAGGCTAGATGCCTTTCCTAGCACCCTGCGGTGGGTTCAATCACGGGTTTGTGACTACTCGAATCGAGTCCTCTAACCATTAAGGTACTGCAACTTGCTGATTTGTCAACTGTTATTTGCCGCTGTAGCGCAGTGGTTAGAGTACTCGACTCTAGAAGTGACACATCGGCAATTGATACCACCGAGGGGAGTTAGGAAGGGCATCCATCCTTAATTCCCAGCTCCAACCTATGTTCACCCTCATCGGAATTAATAATAATACAGCACTGCAAATAACATTATCTAATAATATTGGCATCTACTAACAATCTTTCTGACCCATCATTAGTATAACAAAGACCATTTTCACAATGAAAGGGTAGTTGTCACTACAATGGCTCCTCATTAAAATTGCAGTGCCAATAGCTGAACAAGTCCTAGTACGTTTATAGACTATTGAACTTCAGTCAATAGCTGACGGTGAACTTACTGTAATAACTTGCCAGTAGTCAGTAGTGAATAGCAAGGATTGGCAAGCAGTCATAACCCTGTTTTTTTGATTGGTCTTGATTGGTTATGTAACCAGTTATAGATTCTGTATGTGCAGGTATTTATCTGCATTTTGTAAATACAGTACATACAGTAAGTGCCAGGAACACTCGCTGGGGTAAAAATAAAAAAAACACCTAAAAACTGGGTTTTAGAAACATGATGTATAGTGACTGTGAGGATCGTTCCATGAAAACCTACTTACCTGTGGTTCCATCATCTGCAAATGTTAAAAAAATGACCGTTCAGATACTTCTTTTGGTAGTTGTTGTTGTAATTGTAGTTGTCCCTGCTGCGGTTTTGACCAAAAACCTCTACAGTAAAGAGAAAACTATGGAAATGGCAACAGATAGTTTTTCCAACATTTCTGAAGAGGTTGATACACCAGCTAACAAGATGGCCATGTCTGCCACCCACAGTGTCATCAAATGTGATAAATGTGAGTATTTTATATATATATAATATATATATATATATATATATATATATATATATATATATATATATATATATATATATATATATATATATATATATATATATATATATATATGCCACCATTCTCCATTTTGAAGGGTGACCGAGTCAAAGCATACACATTTATTAGAAGCTAACTTTCCTTGATCACGGCTCTTAGCTGCTTTAGGTTATATTGGTGTTATAAATTCCCTCCTACTACAGGCTTGGACTATCCACAGGGTAAGTGGGCAAGGATTTTCTGCCATAAAACCCAACACCAGATGCACTCACCTATATCTATATCATTGATGATTTTAGGATTAAACTCTTATAAGCCTACAGCCTCATGGCCATGTATCTCACACACAAGCTTTACTAGCAAGGTATTCAATCTCTTCACTGTACTTGCTGCTCCATTTGTTCCGATATTATACGCAGTGTTATTCTTCCTGGATGTCAAGGCCCTTCTTAACTGTCTCTGAATAAGATTTGAATCCACAGTGTACTGGCGGTCTGTCAATGCTTATACAGTATGTCTGAGTAGTAGTGGAATCTTCTAATGCTCATTCCATGATCCAGCCATATTTCCCAAGTTTCATCCTGTCTGTCCACCCCCATTGGAAGTGGGATTAATTGTGACATATTAAACGGTAAATAGTGCATGTTTTTCCTATCGTTATACAATAACTTTCAAATCTCAGTTGTAAGTAGTTTGCCTTTAATTCTCTTCTCAGTTAATCTATTCGTATGTATTCATGCATACATGCATGCTTACATGCATCATGTAGTAGGTTGGCTCATGGCACAGCCGCCCGTTGCGATACTACAGCTAAAGGTTTTTTGAACTAAAATAGGACAGTCCAGGACAGTTCGATCTTATGCCTTCCTTCGGTTACGGATCTTTTTCTATGCCTACAGCTACACTGAATATTCTTGGATATTCATTACACATTTCTCTATTATCTCTTCACATCTGACAAGTCATTACACTCTCCATCTTTGTTTCTCTTTATGTATTCTTCGTGCCCAGGCCCGATGAGGGTTGTTTTATATTATTAATGTTTTGGTCCGTCCTGGTGTCAAAAAAAAAAAAAAAAAAAATAAATAAATAAAAAAAAATTATATGCTTATCCAAAGGGGACCGCCGATGCTTAGTGGTTAGCTTACTCAACTCTGGATCGAACCCACTGAGGGGTGCTAGAAAGTGAATCCTGCTCTAAATCCCCATCTCCAGTCTCTTTGTGCTCACCCCCATATTGGTGATTAATAGTGACACATTACAAAACAAATACTGCATACTTTTCCAGTATTGTAAAAAGCACATGAACTTAAATTTAATTAATGAAATATATACTGTAATAATGTAGTCACCGTGGCTCAAGCGGTAGCGTCCGCGACTCTGAGGCATCAGGTCGAGGGTTCGTGCCCCGTCACGGTCTGAGGTTAGCAAGGGCATGCACTCAGGGTAAGGATTACATATGCCATAACAAGTCCTTCGCAAGAAGGCAAACGTCCTAGCCCTTGGTTGAAAAGGGAGTCCATGACGTAAAACCGGAACAACAACAACAAAGATATAATGTGATAATGTATATCTTTTTAATGTCTCTAGTTTTATATTTTCATGTCTTTAGTTGTTTAGAGCCAATGTCTAACACAACAGTTAAACAAATACACATTTTACTTACTTACTTTGTTGTTTTATGTGTCACTATTAATCCCCGATCGAATAGGAGTGGACAGTTTGGAGCTGGGGTATTAAGGTGAAATATCCTTTCTAATGGACACAAATCATTTTCTTTCCGAGTCGGGCACTCATCAATGAGCTACCATGTGTCCAAAACAATGTACAAATAACGACAATGCATTATGGTGTACTTAGGAGTAATAATGTCATCAGAGATGTTTTTTATGTTCCGGTTTTACGCCACGGACTCCCTTTTCAACCAAGGGCAAGGACGGTTGCCTTCTTGCAAATGACTTGTTTTGGCAGATGTAATCGTTACCCTGAGTGCATGCCCTTGCTAACCTCAGACCGTTCCGGGGCGCGAACCCTCGACCTGATGCCTCAGAGTCGCGGACGCTACCGCTTGAGCCACAGTGACTACATCAGAGATTTTTTTTTGTATGTATTGGAATATTTTGGTAATGATATGTACAGTTGGAAAATGAAAGTCATTAATGAGTTGTTAATTTAATGAAAGCATTCATGATTGGGTAGCTAAGAAACTTTGTATATTGAAGGATTTTTATGAGTATGTCTTTGGTAATTTAAGTAAAATTTCCTGTTTTTGAAACCTACGTAGCGTCTGCTGATTGCATTCAATATAACTTTTAAGTTGGTGGAGAAAAGGTGTTTCTGCCACTGATTGCAGAGGAAGAATTATAAAGCCTGTTTAGCTGACAGAACTACTCTTACTACATTTACTTACTTGTCTTGAGACTAGGGCCCGATTTCTTAAACAGTGTAAACCTAGGATACCATATTGTTAGTTAGCTAGACACACACAAATGGATTTCATAAACGCATCTGACGCGGTTGAGTGTGTGGCTAGGATCCCGTTCAGGATCCTAGCCTTACAGAGAACCGCGTCAGATGTGTTTATGAAATCCATTTGTGTGCGTCTAGCTAACTAACAATATGGTATCCTAGGTTTACATTGGTTAAGAAATCGGGCCCTAATCTCAAGACGAATAAGTAAATGTAGTAAGAGTGTATGGCTAGAATCCCGTACGGGATCCTAGCCGTACACAGAACCGCGTGAGATGCGTTTATGAAATCCATTTGTGTATGTCTAGCTAACTAACAATATGGTATCCTAAGTTTACACTGTTTAAGAAATCGGGCCTAGGTGGAATCAAAATCTGTTTGGTTTGGTTGTTCAGTTAAATCATAAATACATTCCTTTCGTTTTACTGCCTTGAATCTGCCTAATCGAGTCATGACAGTTCAGATTACAAGAGAACTCTTCTTGCAGACATACATAAACTTTCATATACATATATAATCTTGCTCCTCTCCCCTTTGTAAATGGGGATAACCGAGTAAGAGCACATGTTTTCACCAAAAACTAATTTACCTCAAGCACTCCTCTTGGCTCCATGGGATTAAATGTCTGCCACAATTCCCTCCATCACCCTTTTTGGGTCACCTACATGGTAAGAAGGCCAAGGACACTGAAATAGATTATAAAATCAAGGACCAGGAAATGAGGATATGAATGTCTACTGTACCAGGAATTCCAATAATCCTAGACTGCCACAGAAATTTATTATTCTTGTAATTATGTAACTGCTTGCATTGACCAACTCTATAAATAAGTAATGTATTGGTTATATATGTGATGCCATTCATAATACATTAGGAGCTGTAATGATTTTGGAAGTTGTTTAGGAAATATGGATTTTAGGAATGCACGTGTAAAGATTTTGACATATAAACTCTAAAAGGGAGGTTATGTTTGGCTACTAGTTTTCTTTCCTAGCATGCTGATAATTATTGAGCTTTGCAGAAGATAGCGAATGTATTTTAATTCCTGAAGTTTTGTTTGTTTGACCATATTAAGGATATATGTCACCTTAAAACATGATTTTTGTTAATATTCAGTCTTGCCACTGTAAATATAATAGTTTGGGTACCGAGGTAGCGCAGTGGTTAGAGTGAGTGACTCAGAAAGTGACAAACATGTGTTCAATCAACGTGGGGCGTTAGGAAGAGCATCCAGTCCCAATCCCCCAAACCCAACCTGTGTCCATCTCTGTTCGAATGGGGATCAATTGTAACTCAAAACCGCATATAACATTGAGGTATAAATTCTTGAAGATGTTGTTCCACTATTGACCCCAAGCATTAATTAGTGTACTCACTAAAACTGCTGAGTTCTCCTGATCTACCACGTGAGAAATGCCTCTTTTTTTTCCCTTATCATCATCTGTCTTTAACTAGCATGCAATTAATATAAACCATCTTAGAGACGCGAATTTGAGACCATATGAGTGCGAACTAGACATTAAATACACAGTTTTTAGATTTATATATGTTGGATTTTTTCCGTTATATATTGGAATATACTTGTATGTTGAGCTGTAGTCACCGTGGCTCAAGTGGTAGCGTCCGCGACTCTGAGGCATCAGGTCGAGGGTTCGCGCCCCGTCACGGTCTGAGGTTAGCAAGGGCATGCACTCAGGGTAAGGATTACATCCGCCAAAACAAGGCCTTCTCAAGGAGGCAACCGTCCTAGCCCTTGGTAGAAAAGGAAGTCCGTGACGTTAAACTGAAACAATAACTCGTATGTTGAGTTAGGAAACTTCATAGGTATCAAGTAAAGATAACGACTCCCTGTACATTAAATACTCCCATTAATTGCTAGGTTAGGTTAGGTTAAATCAGGTTAGCTTAGGTTACTATTTAACCTAACCTAGCAATTAATGGGAATATTCATTGTATCGGGAGTCGCTATCTTTACTAGATCCCTTCATAGCATTTGATTCATATATGCCAATTATACATAGTGATGTTAATGATAACAAAATTATTTAGATTTATTCAACACAACCATGGAACCAGAGGTAACAATATAAATTTGATATGTCCACAGCAGAGAACAACCTTGTACAAATTTTCTATACACCGTTTTGGCCCAAAATGTTGGAATGCATTACCAGAAGATTTAAAAACAATAACTGGCACAACTTTATTTAAAAAGAAACTCAAGCAGCATTTATTTACTAGGCAAAATCAAGCAGCTGTTGATTAATAATTAATAAAGTATTGGTGCATCATTATGTCCAGGTTAAGGTCAGGCTACTGTTTTGTTTTATTACAAGATAAGTATGAGATTGCTATATTGGAGCTTTTGTTAACTATTGCCGTCATACTTTAATTTATGTGAAATGTATATTAAACTGCCTGCCAAGGAGCTCTTGCTCAGCAGTCTAGTGCCTCTGAATATAATGTACATATTTATTCCTGTATGTATACTAAATATTTGGCAATAAAATCTATGACTATGACATTCAGGTTATATTATAGATTACAGTATCTCCCTTTTACACACAACATACTTAGGATTTAGATTTAACCAGTTTGAACAACTGTTGCATTATATTAATCAAATGAGATATGTCGTGTATTAATCTTGTTTAGATATTAGGAGTTGGATATCAGGCAAATAAATCAAATTTAGGAAGGGCTATTAATGGATCACAAGATTATGATTACTTTAAACTTGCGATACTCACTTTTGATTTTATAAAATAACATTAAATCTTATTTTTCATGGTTACAATAATCTGTCTATTGGGGCTGCGATAGCGCAGTGGTTAAAGCACTCGACATGAGGTGACAGACCCGAGCTCGAGCCCACCTCGAGGCGTCAGGAAGAACATCTAGCCTTAATTCCCCAGCTCCAACTTGTCTGTGCCAACCACATTTGAATGGGGATTAATAATGACACATGAAACGACAAATAAAAGCAGTAGTCTTTCTGCACTCGAGCCTTAATTCCCCAGATCCAACCTGTCTGTTCCACCACATTCAAATGGGGATGAATAGACACATAGAATGGCAAATAAAAGAAAAACAATAGTCTGTCTGTTCTCAAAATTTCTTCTAATCTAAAAGAATTTGCAACTTTTCTCGTGTTATAGAAGTAGTTATATATCTTCAACATCATCAGTCATTGTTTTTCAATCCCTTAAAATCTCATGACCTCAGTTTCTGAAACAACATCAGATTATTTGGAAGGATTTGGAAATACACTTTTTTATTTCTTGGTATGATTTTAAGCTTAGTTTTTATAGCTCTTACTCAGTGTTACTCAAGAACTTTTCAGCATTGCAACAAACACCAGTAGTTTGTGTTCCAGTTGTTGTTGCTATATGCCATTTTACGTGTCATTACTGATCTCCATTGGAATGGAGTGGACGCAGACATTTTTGGAGCAGGGCGAATTAAACTGGATGCCCTTCCTATTGCCCCGCGATGGGCTCGAAAACGGCTTTGTCACTTTCCTAGTCTAGCTCTCAGGCCACTGCGATATTGCGGTCCTCATTTGTATACCAGTGACTGTCCTTAAGTATTGCTTTCTTGGTTGTTATAATTATATTGACATAACAGACTATCTCAACAGTTGGTGAACTTCTTGTACAATCGCTCAACTTTGTTGCTCAAGATGTACCGTTGACATAACAGAGTATCTCAACAGTTGGTGAACTTCTTATTAATCTTTTAATAAGACAAAAATATTAATTAACCTCGATACATCCTTAAACTGGTGGCAGAGATACGAAATCTCGTTTAATAGGAAAGACTAAAGGACTTTGACTTACCTCCACATAAAGCTAGAAGAAAAAGGGAGGAGATAATATAGGTTTTTCAATTCCTTCATTGTCTTAACAGAGTTGCTAGGAAGTGATAATTTGATATTGGTGGCTCAAGACCCAAAGGTCATAGCTTGAAGCGTTGTAAGAAAACATCTTTGCATGGCGTAAGGAAGTAGGTATTTAGTGCTAAGGGGGGTTTACGTGGCCAAACAGTTTGTCGAACGCGGTTCGACAGACAAGTGTTTGAAGTGATGTTCGAACGTGTGAACGGGGTATTCGGTTGTCGAAGACGTTTGACAAATAAATCTGTCTGTTGTCGAACACGTTTGACAAGCGTGGTCGACAACCAAATACCCCGTTCACACGTTCGAACATCACTTCAAACACTTATCTGTCGAACCGCGTTAGACGAACCGTTTGACCGCGTAAACCCCCCTTAAGAATAGCGAATCTGTTAATAGTAAATGCACAGTAGTTTTTAGAATAAATATGATAAATTGTTAGTGATTGAAGCAAAGAAATTGACAAAGAGCTGAAGCGTTTCTGGCATATAGACTTTTTTCCTTAATAACAATATAAGCATATTCTCTCTCTCTCTCTCTCTCTCTCTCTCTCTCTCTCTCTCTCTCTCTCTCTCTCTCTCTCTCTCTCTCTCTCTCTCTCTCTCTCTCTCTCTAAATTATTTTCTTTTATTTTATTTTTTATTATTATTTTTTTTTTGTAAAATTGTGGTACACCAATAACTGCTTACAGGATACCACTACCCTCGCTCTATCTATCCAACATAGAGGTTCAGTCAAAGGGATTATGCATGACCCATAATCGAGAACTGAATTCAGGACCTTCTGGGTGTGAGTCAAGCTGATCCACTTATCTATGAAGGCAGTATGCTCTATATATGCACAATATCAAGAAGATACTGTTCAACCATGGACTTAACGCATCTAATGGTGTACATAGTGAGCTTATCTCAATAACATAGGCTTCCTACTATTCAAAGGACCTTACTATCCTCTCCCTCTAAAATCCACGTGGATCTGGCAAGCGTACCTGTATGAACCAGGTTTGGTGTTGAACCTTGAACAGCCTGGATAGAAGGCAGGTGGTATATACAGTGGCCTATTAAACAGAGGAATATAAAGGAGGGGATTACCAGTCCCCTCGCTCCACCCCATTTAGTTGACACTTACGATATGGCAGGTGTCCTATCCACTCGTCTATTGAATAGAGGAATACAAAGGAAGGGATTCCCGGTCCCCTTGCTCCACCCCATTTAGTTGACTTCCGATAAGCAGGGGAATGCGGAGGAGGTATTTTTGCCTCCCTTCAGGGGGGATTGATCTATTAGACAAAGAAATCCCAATTATCATGGTGGAATTTCCAGCTTTTTTTTTTCTTTACATTGATTAGGGCGGGAGGAATAATTTACTGTCGATAATTCATTAGATTATTCTTTATCGAGTAAGTCTGACTTTGCTTCTTCTTCTTCTTGAATTCATGGTAAGAATTCCTGTAATTATGTAATGATGTACTCTTGTTTTTTTTTATGTTATGCATTCCTGTTATAGTGTATCGTACATTTTAGAGAAAATTATCATTATTTCTCCCAATGTACGATACGAAGACAGTATATCGATATCTATCTGTTATATGTCTTAGAACCGCGGTAGCGCAGTGGTAGAGCGCCAGCGAATCTGAAGGTGACAAACCTGATCAAAATGGGTTCGATCACGCCATGGAGCATTAAGAAGCGTATCCAGCATTATTCCCTCATCTCCATTATGTCTGTGTCCACCCCTTCTGAATGGGGAGTAATTGTGACACATTTATAACTGAAAAAATCTATTTGTCTGTATGCCTGAGTCTGTTTATCTGACTGATTTTTCTTATTTGTTTTGTTTTCCTCGGATGGCAGTCATATAATGATCAGGTGCATTGCTCTGTCTTCTGACTGGTGACTCTCTATTTTTGTCCTTTCTAATAATAGCAAGTCCCTTCGCTGGCTGTCAATTATTCTGACAATGGCTGATTGAGGCATTGTCCTTTTGTCACCTTCTTATATTGACAGCTCTCATGTTAGATGTCTGATGTCTGCTTTGCTGACTGAGTTTATGGCAGACTTTTTTATGTTGCTGCTAATGATTTTATGGTATATCATTGTATCAAAAAGATTTATCCAGAATTTGTTTGTATGTTAACACCACTCTATCGGGCTTGGTATCTAAGTGGTAGCTCGTGGGGTGTTAAGGTGAATACTCATCTTTAATCCCCAAGTTCTAGCATGTCTGTGTCCACTCCCATTTGATTGGGGACTTACTTTGACATAAAGTGGTACATAACTTCACCCTTCATAGCTCATTGTACAGAATATAGTGCCTGTCTCCTCCTTGGAGGGCTCTTGAGTTCATCTCAGCAAGGTGGAGGGCATAGGTAGCTGTTTTCTTTACCAGAACCACTAAGGAATCAGGTAGTGAAGGTAGTGTCATCCCTTATGTAATAATCACCGTCAGCTCAGCAGGTTCACTGAGTACACCCTTAGTTAAGTGGGACTTGGGTGAATGTGGATCTTCATAAGAATGGGGAAAACATATGTAACGCCATTTTTTTGCGTTTTATGTGTCACTATTACACCCCATTATAGGGGTAAATATAGACAGGTTAAGTCTGAAAAGCTATGGCTGGATGCTCATCCCTGCACCCCACTGTGGGCTCGAACGTGGGTTTGTCACTTGCCGAGTCGAGCGTTCTTACAACTGCGCTACCGCTGTTCATCATTTTACATACATACATACATGCATGCATATACAATGTCCGTAATCCCCTTGCAAGGGGCTTGGCGGAGTTAAAGCACACGTTTACCAGAAACCAAACTTACTTCGAGCACTCCCCATTTTAAGAGTAAATTCACATGTCCAATGGGAACTTAACACTTATTGGTATGAGCTAATCCAATCTGCTTAACCTCAAGGTTGTCTGATCCTTTTTACAGACGTCGTGATATTCGAGTGTGAATCGTATTATCTTGAGGTGTTGATTTCATGTGTCAGGATAATCTGATAAACGAGATTACGATATGGGAATTTTTACTTGTGCACACTTTTTTTTTTTTTTTTTTTTTTTTAAAGAAAGGGAAGAGAGTTACTATGCATATAGTGCTGTTATAGATATATTTACCCATTTCACTGTAAAGAGTAGTGATTGATGTTCCCCGTCTCCTAGCGGCATAAAAACAATTTGAAAATAGGGTGTATTTTACCTGGATTTTAAATATTATTGTGCTTTACTGTCCTGTCTCCTAACCGTACATACACAAGACGTTTGTGTATGACTGCGCGTATAAAGAGAGAGAGAGAGAGAGAGAGAGAGAGAGAGAGAGAGAGAGAGAGAGAGAGAGAGAGAGAGAGAGAGAGGTTGAATATGTAATATATGTTTTTCAGCCATTTTTTTGGACAGGCGTTACCTCAGTAAGGCTCTCCCTTTGTGTTTTCCTCCCATAAAGACCCAAGGATTTTGCCTTGACTCAGCCACCCCCTTATAAGGGGGATTATGGCTTTTGTATATAGATACATAGTATCACTGTTTACCTCCCCTTGTAATCACTTGTTTTTAATCCCGGCGTCACCTAAGGAGCTAATCACTTATGAGAAAGGAGTTTTAATCTTTCAGTCACCAGGATTGTTTCTGGATCTTGCTAGGGAAAACTGATCATCCGCAGATATTTTAAGATTATAATTTTTCTAATTTTTTAACGTGATTATACGGGAATTAGGCCGCTTTCACGCCAAAGTGGCACGTCACACGTGGCATATCACGTGACATGCCAGTTGAAAACGAACGTTCGGATATATATGAAATCTTTCACTCAGAAGTGGCGTGACACGTCCCATCTGCGACTTGCGACTTGACATGCAAGTCGCACGTAGCACATGGAACGTGTCACGCCACTTCTTTATGGAAGGTGTCACATATTTACGAATGTTCGTTTTCAAATAGCGTGGCAAGTGGCATGCCACGTACTACGTGTCACTTTTGTGTGAAGCGACCTTATGCATGACACTATTAGGAAACAAATGTACATTCGCATAAAAAAATATAATTCTTTCCTTTTCACGTGTATATTATCGGTAATTGAATAACCTTGATTTTGTTGAAATCCATTTTCATCTCTTATGTAATAACCACTGTCAGCTCAGCAGGTACAGTGAGTACGCCCTTAGTTAGGGAGGACTTTGGTGAATGTGGATCTCCATAAGCATGGGGAAAACATATGAAACGCCATTTTGTTTTTACATTTCATGTGTCACTGTTATACCCCATTAATAGCCATTGTAAATGGAAATAAATGTTTGTTTGTTTGTTTGTTGTTTTTCAAGACCGGAATTATCTTTACAATAAATAATATATATTTTGTTTTGTTTTATATTTCACTATTAATCCCCAGGTGAGTGGCGGTGGACAGAGACAGGTTAGAACTAGAGAATTAAGGCTGGATGCCCTTCCTAACGTCCTGCGAAGGGCTTGAAAATTGTCACTTTCCAAGTCGAGCGTTCGATCCACTGCGCTGAAGCGGTCCCCATATAGAGCTCATGATTACAACTAGGAAAAAAGCGTTATCTATAATCTCAGCAATGGATGTAATCCGCCAGATAACCAGAGGGATTACAGGTCAGATTATACTTAATATCTCCATCTCGCAATAAACATGTTAAACCAATGTTATCCATGACAAAACCACAATTGATTCGTGGATTAGTTTTGGTAAATCCCGCGGCAGCGAAGTGGTTTGATCACTCGACTCGGGAGGTGACAAACCCGTGATCGTGCCCACCGCAGGGAGTTTGGAAGGGCATTCAGCCTCAGTTTCCCAGTTCCAACTTGTCTGGATCCGCACGCATGCGAATGGAGATTAATGATGATGATTCGGTTTTACGTCAGGGACCCCGTCTTTATATTAAGGGCTTGAATGGTGCCTTCTTTAGAAGGACTTCTGTTTTGGCAAGTGCGACCGTTACCCTGAATGAATGCCATTTGTAACCTAAGACCGTGACGTGTCTCGAACCGATCACCTGGCGAATCAATGTCGCATTACCATCCAGCCACGGTGGCCACGCAAATGGGGATTGATAATGACGCAGTAAGCACTAAATAACAACATTTTGTATATATATAGAATGGTACATAGGGCCATTGTAGCTGAGTGGTAGAGTGCGCTAATCGGGAAGTGACAAACCCATGTTTAAACCCTCCGCGGAGCGCTAGGGAGGGCATCCAACATTAAATCCCCGGCTCCAACCTCTCTGTGTTCAACCCCCTTAATGGGGATTAATAGCAACACATCTTCTTCTTTTTCTTCGTCTACATCTTTTCCCACTTTTATGTGGGGTCGATGTTTCTGGCCAGTTATCTGTACTGGCCATATTTGGTTTTTGGCAAAATTTTTATGGCCGGATACCCTTCCTGCCGCCAACCCTCCCCATCTACCCGGACTTGGGACCGGCACCAAGTTGAGGCTGGCTTGCCCCCCTCAGTGGCTGGGTTGATTAATAGCAACACATATAACGAAAAAAATATAGAACTGCAGGATTTCCATGATTATGACTTACGCACGTGGTTGAGGTTATAGTGAGTTTGGTCCCATTAATGGATTGTCATTTCTGTTTTGTTCTCATTATGCCTGGTCAGTTAGTTGTGGCTAGAAAATAAACAGCTTTACTATATACCAGTCTACTTCCTCTAAGCTAATGAAATTCTCACTATTACCTTGGAATCCCCCTGAGGGAGGGGAGCTAGAATATCTCATCCGTGTTCCCCTGTGTCGCAAAACTCTACTAAATGGGGCTGAGCGAGGGGATTTAGAATCCTCTCCTCTGCATTTTCTTCTCCCAGAGAGTCAGAATATATTGCCTTGAGTCAGCCACTTTCCTGATAAGGGGAAAAATGATTCATGTAAATAGATCTGCCATGTAACGAAACAATCTTCAACTCAGTTCCCTTTGAGAGGCAGAGCAAATGGAGAACATTCCTCTCTCTCTCTCTCTCTCTCTCTCTCTCTCTCTCTCTCTCTCTCTCTCTCTCTCTCTCTCTCTCTCTCTCTCTCTCTCTCTCCACACACACACAAGGGCTTCACTCTTCCCATGTTAGGGGAGTTACCCATTCTCCATTGATTCACTCAGTGTTAACACATCCATCTTTATTCTCACTTCTTCCATAGTCATGCTCACCCGAAACCCAGTTACTAGGATCCTGGGTGGAGTTTTCCTTCCTGAATCCTCTTGTATGCCTTTACTCTTAGAGAAAGAAAAATACAAAGTTAGAGAGAGAGGGAGATTTCTTTTAAAATATAATTTCGAGTATATGTTTTAAATCGTCTGCATCTGTTGTGTATTTAACTGGGTGAAGGTTAGTTAAATTAGATTATTAAATGAGTTTGAAGTCCATTTCAGCGTTTGCATGTGCGAGTGTGTATATATGTATTCATACATAAATGTTTATGTGATTTGAAAGGCTTTGTAATATTAATGGGTATGTTTATTTATCAAACTAAATGCGTGTTCCCCTGCGTATCATAAGATTCGACTAAATGGGGTGGAGCGAAGAGACTGGGAATCCCCTCCTCTGAATTTGCTCTTCCCAGGGAGTTAGATTAGTATGCCTTGACACAGCCATTTCCCTTATAATGGGAAAAATGGCTTATGTATATAGATAGTATGTTTACATGCTTGAATGTGTATACACATGCATATATGTATGTGTATATGTATGCATGCTTGTATGAATATATACATGTATGTGTGTATGCATATATCGAAGCAGAATGCCCTTGCTGATCATGACACAATTTTTTCTATTTTTTTTTATGATTGTGACACCAGGACCTGCCAAAAAATAAAATAAAATAAAACAGCCCCCACCGAGCCTGGGCACAAAGAATACATTAAGTAAAAAGTAACAGAGATGGAGAGTGTAATGACGTGTCAGATGTGAAGGGATAATAAGAGGTGTGTAATGAATAGCCAAGAATATTCAGTGTTGATTTAGGCATAAAATATAACCGTAACTGAAGGAAGACTTAACATCGAACTGTCCTGGATAGTCCTATTCAGGTTTAAAAATCCTTCAGCTGTAGTATCGCAACGGGCGGCTGTTGCCATGGGCCAATCTACTACTGGTAAGATATTTAAGTTACAATTACCCTCACATACATACAACTGTACTCACAGGGAACATATTTAAATAAAAAAAAAAACACGACGGGAAAACATATATTAGGAGCCTATGGGCACCTCTGAAAACAGCCAAAATAGGCACCCCATGAAATCCACGCGCGCGCACTTGACCTTCAGGAACCAGTTCCTTAAAATCTTCCTAGTCGTGTCATTTACATATTAAGAAAAAATAAAAATATATTTAGCTATCTATCTATCTATGTCACTTTTTCTAGTAAGCTATCTACATAATTATCTTTCTGTCCGTGCCCTTACTAATACATATACTCATATTGACTTTGAAACGAAAAAATAAATAAAGATTACTTTTTTATCTTACATTTAGTTTCGTGTCTGTGTAATAAGATCACTCATGGAGTGAGATGGATGGATGGGGGAGGAGTGGAGAAGGGTGGGGATTATATGTTATCAACAGGTGTGTGTGAGGGGGAGGAAGGGCTTTTAATCTTGAAATCACGCGGAGTTCCCCAGGGCTATCTCTTGACACTTCTTGCATTTATTTCATAGGAAATTTATTATCAGTTCCTGCTTAGCTGTGGAGAGAGGAGGAGTCTAGTGGCTGTTATAGTGAAAATTATTATTATTATTATTATTATTATTATTATTATTATTATTATTATTATTATTATTATTATTATTATTATTATTATTATTATTATTATTATTATTATTATTATTATTATTACTGACCTGCTAATTGCATAACTGAAACCGGATTTCGTTAAGAAGGATTGTTAGTTTGTGTTGCCTCATGTTATGATAACAACATCAATCCCAGAAGGATATCGTAGTGTGATCGTTATGAGGCCGCTTTGCGTGTATTACACAACATCACCAGCGGGTGAGGGATACAACTCGCCGATTCATCAGATCAGCGATGAAAGTAGTACCGATAGAAAAGAGAAAGAGATGATTCCTTTTGGCAAAGAGGAAGAGAATCCAGAAAACAGTGCTACAGTATATTCAATTTATTTTCTCCTTTCTCTAAACAACGTTTTAAACCTATTTCTTGGTTTGGAACCATGAATCCAAGTGATCAAGAAGCAGTAACAATAAACATTTAAATATACAAAATATAAAAACTTAATATAAAACACACTTTGAATATTAAAACTTAGATAACACGCAATAAAACGATATCAAAATAATGAAACGATCGCTACTGATAACTTACACAATTTTAAGATGGCTACTTAAAGCCACCAAATTTAACTGTGGATTTATTTTTTTTAATTAGGATTGCTATGCTAATCTCATCTTCACATTATCCTGTATGCATTATTTTAAAGTTTTCACACTTCAAAGAGCAATAATATATTTTATTAAACGTTCTCAAATGTAGTCACCGTGGCTCAAGCGGTAGCGTCCTCGACTCTGAGGCGTCAGGTCGAGGATTCGCGCCCTGTCACGGTCTGAGGTTAGCAAGGGCATGTATTCAGGGTAACGATTATATCTGCCAAAACAAGTCCTTCGCGTCCTAGCCCTTGGTAGAGAAGGGAGTCCGTGACGTAAAACCGGAACATTAAATATTCTCAAATGTCGGACTTCTCATGGTTTAGTAGTGTCCTTTTAGAACAGATACAAGTTTTTTTTTACATTGATCATAAAATTATTGGATATTTTAATCATAAAGGCAAACTTGACTGGTGGCAAAACTACGGGGGGCATGGGGGTAGGTCCTCTGGTTCGTTCTGGTTTTACGTCACGTATTCCCTTTTCAACCAAGGGCTAGGACGGTTGCCTTCTTGCGAAGGACTTGGTTTGGCAGATGTAATCGTTACCCTGAGTGCATGCCCTTATTAACCTCAGACCGTGATGGGGCGCGAACCCTCGACTTGACGCCTCAGAGTCGCGGACGCAACCGCTTGAGCCACGGTGACTACGAGGGAAGATCCCCGGTAGGAGACATTTACCCTCCCCCCATCGGCAAGGACATTAAATTCATTTTTTTTTTTTTTTTTTACAAATGAAGTGAAGAGAGTAAATTAACTTAATGGCATTATTCAGTGTGGAATAAAAATTGAAAGAGATTATGGCAATTGAGTAATTAATTTATTATATGGTTATATTGTTTTTCGTGTATGATACAGTACTGATACATG
>JAXCGZ010000543.1:20000-25000 GCA_037179515.1 Halocaridina rubra | reverse complement strand
CTGAAGCCATGTTGCCTCACTGACAAAAAGTTGAAGGATTCCAAGTGAAGAGAGATAAGTATCCCTAGTAGTTTCTCTATAACTTTGCAAACTATGCTGGTCAAGGAATATGGTCTATAGTTTAGAGCCGTATCCCTCGTTCCCTTTTTGAAGATAGGTATCACGTTTGCTTGTTTCCAGCATCTTGGAATTTCCCCCTGACTCCACTGACTTTTTAAATATGATACTTAGTGGCACTGATATTGAGTTTGTGCATTTTTTAAGTACATGAGGGGATATATCATCAGGACCTGTAGCTTTATGGACATCTAACTCCATCAGCACTTTGCATACCTCTGTGGTTGTAAGGTTGATGTTCTCTAATACCGGCCCGTGATCTTCTATCTCTGCAATCTGAGGGGGTGGGGTATTTTCTACTGTAAATACTGACTGAAGCTCCTTGTTCAATTCTTTGCAGATCTCTTCATCCGTCTCAGTGATGCTTCCATCCGCTCTCTTAAGCCTTATAACCTGTTCTTTTACCTTCAGTTTTCCTCTGATAAAGCTGTGGAAAAGCTTGGGATTTTCTTTAGCCTTCCTGGTGATGCCCCTCTCATAGTCTCTCTCTGCCTCTCTTCTTTTACTTAGGTAGTCATTTCTTGCTCTTTTGTAGGTTTGCCAGGCATTTATGTTTTTTCTCCTCCTATACCTTTTCCAGCATTTGTCTCTCCACTCATTAGCTCTTTTACACTCATTATTGAACCATTTCTCTCTGGCATGAATTACACCTACTTTGGTGACAGGTATGCAGCAAGCTACTATCTTCCCATATTTCTCACAAAAGATGTCATACATTTCTTGTACAGATTTGTTGTAAAATAAGGTTCTCCAGTCAATAACTGCAAAAAGCTCATTCATTTTGATGTAATCTCCTTTCGAATAGTTCCTCCTCATGTCCTCAGTTCCTCTACTCTCAGGCAGAATATCTTCAATGATATACTCCATCAACAACACACAGTGGTCACTCTTTCCAATTGGTGGTTCATACTCGATTTTTTTCAATATCCAACACATTATCTGTGAATACTAGATCAAGTAGCGATGGCTCATCCCCACCCCTGGCCCTCGTTGGTTCCATTACATGTTGGTGTTGGAAAGTCCCTTGTACGCAATCTAGGAATCTTGCCCCGAATGAGTCCTCACCACTGTGTGGGTCAAGATTTATCCAATCTATCTCTTTATGATTAAAATCTCCCATAATCAAAATCCTACATTTTCTCTCCCGTGCCTTAGTAACAACTGAGTTTATGACTTCAATAGTACCTATAAGACTTTCCTCATAAACTTCTAGCCTATTTTGATTCCTTGGTGGGTTATATACAACAGTTATTTTAATGCTCTCTAACCCAGTATTTATGCGAGCAACAAGAAATTCCTTGAACTCACTTTCTATAGCCAAGTTTATTTCTTCAACTTGAATCCTTTCACTTATGAGCAGTGCTATCCCTCCACCAGTCCTCTCAGATCTTTTAACCCTTAATATTCTGAAGCCCTTAGGAAAAACTATGACACTGTTTATGTCCTCACTCAACTTCGTCTCTGTAATTGCAACTATATCTGCCTTACCGTTGTGAATCCTAACTTTTAATTCTACTGCCTTCCCAGCTAATCCATCAGCATTTGTGTATAACCTAACCTGTGTGTGTGTGAGTATGTATGTATTTATATATGTATATATGTATTTACCGATTTAATTTGCACCTTGATATACAATCTCTGTATATTATATATTTGAACTCGGCTATACATTTGAACACACAAATAACATCGTACTGAACACAGTTCAGATACAATTTCAAAATATTTACCTGCAACTCAGAAGTTATTTGAAATTTGAACTTGGTTTTGATAATCTGTGACCTTTGTATATCTCACTCTGGCCTTTGACTGTGCAATAATCAATGGCGAGACCTTTAGTCTGTCGATCTGTGATCTTAGTATAACGCACTCTGACCTTCCAGTTTGCAATAATCAGATTGCAATAAAAATTTGTAATTGTAAAGTAGAATTTAGAATATGTGACCTTTACGTTCTTCAGACCTTTCAGTTTTCAGTAATGAAATTGATATATAGTTTTTTAATTATAACCTCGAATTCAAGTGGTGTGACCTTTAATTCGTTGAAATCTGACATTAGTTTTGTATATCTCACATTGACCTTTTTTGTGCAATAATCAAATTGCAAATTATAATTTATAAATTTGACCTAGATTGTACCTTGATATTGTTAATTTGTGACTTTAGTAATTCTCACTTTAACCTCACAATGTGTACTAATCAAATTGCAATACAGAATTGTTATTTGATACCTAGAATATAGTGGTGTGACCTTGATTTATTTGATGATTCAATATGATATATCTCATTTTGACCTTTTAAGTTCCGGAATTAGACCTTGCTCTTATTGTTTTAGCCATATATATATATATATATATATATATATATATATATATATATATATATATATATATATATATATATATATATAGAATAATATTTTTTTTACCCCGACCGGGACTCGAACCTAGGACTTATGATTACTAAGTCAAGGCGCTACCACTACACCACAGAAGGTTAAAAGGAATCCAACCTTATAGCTTATATCTGCTATACTTAGGAATGAACGCATTCTAACTGAATGCCACTATGTTCATATTACAGATTCCCCAACCTCACTCGTGGCTTCATTTTAGCATTTAATTCAATTCCCAAACTCATTCGGGCCATGAAATACAAATAAGCACATTACATATGTGAAAACATGAATCATTTTTTACCCTGACCGGGACTCGAACCTAGGACTTATGATTACTAAGTCAAGGCGCTACCACTACACCACAGAAGGTTAAAAGGAATCCAACCTTCATAGCTTATATCTGCTATACTTAGGAATGAACACATTCTAAATGAATGCCACTATGTTCATATTACAGATTCCCCAACCTCACTCATGGCTTCATTTTAGCATTTAATTCAATTCCCAATCTCATTCGGGCCATGAAATACAAATAAGCACATTACATATGTGAAGACATGAATCATTTTTTACCCTGACCGGTACTCGAACCTAGGACTTATGATTACTAAGTCAAGGCGCTACCACTACACCACAGAAGGTTAAAAGGAGTCCAACGGTCGGGCGTATATCTGCTATGACTTCAGGTTTGCACGCATATGTAACTGAATGCCTCTATGTTCGTATTTCAGATGGCCCGAACCTGACTCGATTGCGGCATTGAATTAGCATGCTAATATGAATGCCACGAGCTGAGGTTCGGGGCATCTGAAATACGAACATAGTGGCATTCAGTTAGATATGCGTGCATTCCTGAGTATAGCAGTTTTTAGCCCGACGGTTGGACTCGAACCTCGGACTTGTGGTGTACTAGGTCAAGGCGCCTTGACCTAGTACACCATCAGTCCTAGGTTCGAGTCCCGGTCGGGGGTAAAAAAAATTATTCATGTTTTCACATATGTAATGTGCGTATTTGTATTTCATGGCCCGAATGAGATTGGGAATTGAATTAAATGCTAAAATGAAGCCACGAGTGAGGTTGGGGAATCTGTAATATGAACAGCGTGGCATTCAGTTAGAATGCGTTCATTCCTAAGTATAGCAGATATAAGCTATAAGGTTGGATTCCTTTTAACCTTCTGTGGTGTGGTGGTAGCGCCTTGACTTAGTAATCATAAGTCCTAGGTTCGAGTCCCGGTCGGGGTAAAAGTGATTCATGTTTTCACATATGTAATGTGCTTATTTGTATTTCATGGCCCGAATGAGATTTGGAATTGAATTAAATGCTAAAATGAAGCCACGAGTGAGGTTGGGGAATCTGTAATATGAACATAGTGGCATTCAGTTAGAATGCGTTCATTCCTAAGTATAGCAGATATAAGCTATAAGGTTGGATTCCTTTTAACCTTCTGTGGTGTAGTGGTAGCGCCTTGACTTAGTAATCATAAGTCCTAGGTTCGAGTCCCGGTCGGGGTAAAGAATGATTCATGTTTTCACATATGTAATGTGCTTATTTGTATATATATATATATATATATATATATATATATATATATATATATATATATATATATATATATATATATATATATATATATTACTGGTATTCAGCTAAAACAATTTTTAGTTTGATTTTTTATTAATTTGGAATTTGAAGTTATTGATTCTTTGTTCTTATATCCAGCTGTGAAGCTTAGTTAAAAAAAAGCACACACACGAGCGCGCGCGCACACACACACACACACACACACACACACACACACACACACACACACACACACACACACACACACACACACACTTAGTTTGATATTGGTGGCTGTCTTTGACCTAATTGAGTTATGACCTTTCTTCTCTCAGACCATGGCGGGCCTCGAGCCCACGACCAGACGAATCAAGGTCGCGAACACTACCACTTGTCCACCGTGGCCGTACTGACCTTACTGTACCAAAACCACCTGATCTCTTATCTTATTACTCTTGTTCAGTGTAATGTTATGGATAATTGATAAACACTTAAACCTTATATAAAAAATATAATTGTCTTCTTTATCTGCTGGAACCGCCATAGCGTAACCGGTAGAATGCTCGGCTCGCAAGGTGACGGTCTCGCGTTCGAACCCACGGTGGGGTGATGGGAAGGACATCCGGCTTTAATTCCCCAATTTCAGTCCGTCCATGTTCACCCCCCTAAATGGGTGCTAAAAGTGAAACAAAACTAAGACAATATATAATATCATACTCTGAAGCTTTTCCCTTGTTAGATGGGGTCGCTGTTTTATCACTAGCCTCTTAGTTGCTAGAATTTAAAAGTAGCTCGAATTTTATGGCCATATACCATTCCTCGCATTAATTCTTTATTTTGATCCGGATTTGGGACCAGCACTTACTTGACTTGGTTTACAGCCCGGCAGTTGTATTCTTATATTGAAAAGAATATAAGGAAT
>JAXCGZ010000543.1:0-15000 GCA_037179515.1 Halocaridina rubra | reverse complement strand
ATAACTATATGCTTAAAAGGACACCTCGCGGTCTAACAAGAGACGATATAATGCACAAACTTAAAAAAAAGACTATCTAATAGAGTCAGTAAATAATTGTTTAATGAAAATTATAAATGTTAATAGCATCTTTATATTTTTGCAGTTTGGCAGCCAGAAGCAGTAAGCAAACGTATGTGTGAAGAGAAAGGTTGTGTGTGGATTCCTGAAAAAGATGGTCCAAACTGTTATTTTCCTCCTGCATCCAAGCATGGCTATTCGAAGGAGACATATGGCCCAGTTCTCCGAAATATGGGTATCTCTACCTCTCGTATTTCCTTGAAACCGACTTCAGCCAAGGTGGTTGTTGACCTCCTTGAGAAACTGGAAGTTCAGGTTTTAACTTACACTGATGAAATCTTTAGGATTAGAGTAAGTATGACATATGGCCATTCTAATTTTGGATTTTTACAAATGATCTTACTTGCGTATATTTTATAGTATATAAAAATTGTGCTTTTTATAGTCTATCACACATGGTTTTAGAATACTAGAACTGTACTGTCCTTGAGTACTGGAACTGTAGTTTTCCAGAATACTGGAACTGTACTGTCCTAGAGTACTGGAACTGCACTCTTCCAGAATAATGGAACTCTTCCAGAATACTGGAACTGTACTCTTCCAGAGTATTGGAACTGTACTCTTCCAGAAAACTGGAACTGTAGTCTTCCAGAATACTGGAACTGTACTATTCCAGAATACTGGAGCTGTACTCTTCCAGAAGTCATTACAGAGTGCATTAGTAATATAATACAACTTTACTAATGGATGGATTCGGTTTTACGTCACGAACTCCCTTTTCTACTAAGGGCTAGGACGGTTGCCTTCTTACGAAGGACTTGTTTTGGCAGATGTAATCGTTACCCTGCGTGTACGCCCTTACTAACATATTTATCATATTCTTAATTACATTCATATGAGTGCTGGGCGTTAGGAAGGGCATCCAGCCTTATATCCCCGGTTCCAACATGACTGTGTTCACTCCCATTCGAATGGGGATTAACAGTGACAGACAAAATGGCAAACATCTGCATCTTTACAGTATAATATATACATTACTTAGTTTTATGGATTTTCACACGTTTACTGTTATTGTATTTTGTGCATATTACTGTATTAATAAATTGCCTGCTGGGATGTATGATCATTTTTTGGTTGAAGCAAAAGTGGTAGTAGCAAAAGAGTGGGGAAATAGTGTGGGGGGATGTAGAAGGGAAATAGTGAAGGTGGAAGAGTTGAAAAAGCCAGAGAAGAGACAGGAATATCAGGACAGGTTGAGAGTGGCATATGACAGGGTGAAAGAAAGAGAAGTTGGGGAGTTAGGGGAGGAATGGGGGTTGATGAAAGAATGTTTTGTGGGACATGCAAGTGATGTGTGTGGAAAGAGGTTTGTTGGAGGTGGCATGAGGAGGGGCAGCGAGTGGTGGAATGAAGGGGTGAAAATGAAGGTGGAAGAGAAAAAGAGGGCCTTTGAGGAATGGCTGCAGTGTAAAAGTAGGGAGAAGTATGAAAGATATAGGGAGAAAAATGTGGAAACCAAGCGGAAGGTAGAGGAAGAGAAGAGGTTGGCAAATGTTAGGTGGGGACAGGATTTTAGTAGGTCATATGAGGAGAATAAAAAGAGGTTTTGGAAAGAAGTGAAGAGAGCAAGGAAGGGTGGATCGAGGATGGAAGAGACAGTGAAAGATGTGAATGGACTGATGTTAAGAGGGAACGATGCAAGGAAAAGATGGGCAGAATATTTTGAGTGCTTGCTGAATGTTGAGGAAGATAGAGAGGCAGCTATAGTGGCAGTGGGAGGGGTTCAAGGACCAGTAATGGGAGATGAAAATGAGAGAGAGATTACAAGAGAGGAGGTGAAAAGGGCATTGTATGAAGCGAAAGCAGGTAAAGCACCTGGAATGGATGGTGTGAGAGCGGAGATGTTGAAAGAAGGGGGTGTGACTGCATTGGAATGGTTAGTGAGAGTGTTTAATATATGCTTTATGTTGTCATTGGTGCCAGTGGATTGGGTGATTGCCTGTATAGTGCCCCTATACAAAGGTAAGGGAGATATGTATGAATGTAGTAATTTTAGGGGTATAAGTTTGTTGAGTGTGGTAGGAAAAGTGTATGGTAGGATACTAGTTAATAGGATTAGGGATAAGACAGAATATGTGATCGCGGAAGTGCAGAGTGGTTTTAGGAGAGGTAGAGGTTGTATAGATCAGATTTTTATAGTTAGGCAGTTATGTGAGAAATATTTAGCAAAGGGTAAGGATGTGTATTTTGCATTTTTGGATCTGGAGAAAGCATATGATAGAGTTGATAGAGAGGCTATGTGGAATGTTTTGAGATTATATGGAATAAAGGTAAATTGTTGCATGCAGTGAAGAGTTTGTATGAGGGTAGTAGAGCTTGTGTTAGGGTAGGGAATGAAGTGAGTGAGTGGTTTCCAGTGAGTGTGGGACTGAGACAGGGATATGTGATGTCACCATGGCTGTTCAATTTGTATATTGATGGAGTTGTAAGAGAGGTGAATGAGCGAGTGCGTGGTCGAGGTTTGAGAATGGTAGATGGGGATGATAACGAGTGGGAGCTGAATCAGTTGCTGTTTGCAGATGATACTGTGGTGGTGGCAGATTCAGAGGAAAAGCTGTGTCAGTTAGTGTCAGAATTTGGAATGGTGTGTGAGAGAAGGAAGCTGCGAGTGAATGTGGGAAAGAGTAACGTTATGAGGTGTACAAGAAATGAGGATGGTGCTGGATTGAATGTTATGTTGAATGGAATGGAGAGACACTTGAGGAGGTTAATCAGTTTAAGTATTTAGGCTCGGTTATAGCTGCAAATGGTTGAGTGGAAGCAGATGTGTGTCACAGAGTGAATGAAGGATGTAAAGTGTTGGGTGCATTGAAAGGAGTGATGAAGAGTAGAGGGTTGGAAATGAATGTTAAGAAAGTTTTGTATGAGAAAGTGGTTGTGCCATCTGTGATGTATGGATCAGAGTTATGGGGTATGAAAGTAAGTGAGAGACGGAAACTAAATGTGTTTGAGATGAAATGCCTGAGGAGTATGATTGGTGTATCTCGATTGGATAGGGTTAGGAATGAAGTGGTGAGAGCAAGAACGGGTGTGAGGAGAGAAATTGCAGCCAGAGTAGATATGAATGTTCTGAGATGGTTTGGCCATGTGGAAAGGATGGATGATGAAAGGCTGCTGAAAAAGGTGATGAATGCGAGAGTTGATGGGAGAAATGCTAGAGGGAGGCCTAGGTTTGGATGGATGGATGGAGTAAGGAGAGCCCTGAATGATAGGAGGATGGATGTGAGGGAAGCAAGCGAGCGTGCTAGGAATAGGAATGAGTGGCGAGTGATTGTGACGCGGCTCTGATGGGCATCTGCTGTTACCACGGGGCTGCATCTTACAGAGATAGCCCTGTGGTAGGGGTAGTAGGAGGAGCTGGCAGTTGTGAAGCGACACAGGTTGTGGAAGAGCCGGGAGGATGGGCTGTGGCACTCCAGCAGTGCCATCTGAACGGTCGCTAGCTCCCTCGTCATTGCCCATAGAGCAAAGTAATTCCCCTATTTGTTTTCCTTTCTTGATGTCGGCTACCCCCCAATTAAAGGGGGAAGCAGCCAAGGTATATGTATGTATGTACAGATCATAAAGTGGTCTGATAAGTTGCTGATGTTTCATATTGATTTATTTTAATTTCTCTCAATTTCTTATACTTCTTATACATTGCAGTAAAATCTTAAGTTGTGTAACTAGGACATTAATATAAAACACAAAGCCGTGAAAAACCTTCACAAAATTTGAGATGCTTCTTTACTTTAATTGTTCCATAGATATACACATGCAATTTATATCTGTAATTTTTGTGTTATATTTCATAATATATAACTAGATATTAGCATAAATAAAAAAAGGTGTAAAATTCTATGGCTTCTTTTGCACGAATAATTCATGTAATATATACTTAAGATTCTGTTTCTCAGCTGTTGATTGTTACTGCGAGCTCATGTTTAACTTTTTTTTTCTTTGTCACGAGTTGAATTGCTGATTTTTTGTTTCAGATTAAAGATCCTGGCAGAGACAGATATGAAGTCCCTGTAGAACTCAATTTACCTGAAGCAAATGGCTTGATTGAACCGTCGTATAATGTTACTCTCTTCGATGACAATGACAACTTCGCAATCAATGTTACCAGAGTGTCCAGTGGCATTTCAGTGTTAGTATCATTAATATCAATTAGGAAACGTGTTTTATTTTGTGTTTAGTTAAGAGGCTGGAAAAGGAATTTCTCCTTCTTATTTATCCCCCACAGTGACTTAAGGTGTTTGCTCTGATACGACCACCCCAATTATAAGGGAATTATTTCTCTTTTTAGAAAGTTTCTTTTTACCATTGAATTCCCCGCGTGTTGTAAAAGTCAACGAATAGGGATATTCCTTTGGAGGGGGTGCAAAAATAAAATTCTGCCCTCATATATATTTGTTTGTTGGAGGTGACTAAAAGTGATGTCCTTAATGATAGGAGATGATGATTCACACGCTCATATTTTCTGTGTTGTGAGAACCAACTAAAAGGGATTGGGGAGGGCTGCAATCCTCTTCTTCCTCAACTTTTTACTAGCTACAGAACAAATGGTTTAATGGACATAACTGGCCAGTGTAATATTGATACTCTTCACGTTCAGTTGTTCTTACAGTTGTGGCCACCCTGCTTGCTTGTTGCGGTATGGTATCTTTTGCAACAGAATATTGTACTATAGATATTCAGCGTCAGTCGAGGGTTCGCGCCCCGTCACGGTCTGAGGTTAGCAAGGGCATGCACTCAGGGTAAGGATTACATCTGCCAAAACAAGTCCTTCGCAAGAAGGGAACCGTCCAAGCCCTTAGTTGAAAAGGGAGGCCGTGACGTAAAACCGGAACAAACAAACAGATATTCTTTGTATTGCTAATGCATTATGCAACAATATCATAATTGGGGTATCGCCGTGGTTAGAGCACTCAACTCTGGAAATAACGAACTCGTGTTTGAACCCACCAAAAGGCGTTAGGAAGGGCATCCAGCCTTAATACTCCAGCTCCAACCTGTCTGTATCTCGACAGTGATTGCGTAGTTTTGTCTGTATTTAGAAGGTGCAGGAAATACTCGTAGGTTTTATACCTTGTGAGTTTAATGGGACGTAAGTATAAGTGTTTTTGCAATTGCTTATGTAAAGGTTTTCTGGTTTTTATCTTGCAAAATTTACTTCTGAATGCTGAATGTATATGCTATTTCTGCTGCTCTGAGTAATTTTCTATGTAATATTTTTTTTAATAATTTTTCTTTTATTCAGAATACGTTTACTTGGGTTTTGAATACTTAGGTAAACTGCTATCCTTGTTTTACACTCTTGGAATCCGACTAAATATATCTTTTGTTAATATTATATTTTTAATCTATTATATAGGATGACCTTCTGCCTCAACTTTGACCAAAAATTGTGTTGAATTAAGAAGATTAAGCCACGCTTTGAAAAGTCTAAAGGAAACAGTAAATTTTCTAAATTTTCACCCTGCACTGGGCCTCATCTGGAGCTTTATTGGTGAACTCAGAAAAGTACAGCAATGAATTTTCATTGCTGCAATTTTTTCTGAGTTCGTCAATAAAGCTTCAGATGAGGCCCTATGGAGGGCAAAAATTTCAAGTACTGTATTTGCTTTCTTTAGGCCTTTGTAGAACTGTTGATTAATCTACGTATTTCTGTCCTCGTGTCTTGGAGACTATATATTAATTGAATATTAAACTAACATTTTCACATTTTTTCCATTTCATACAGCTTTGATACGAGCATTGGTGGTTTTACATTTGCAGACCAGTTCTTGCAAATAGCTACAAAGCTTCCTACTTCTAATTTGTACGGACTGGGAGAGAACACGCACATGTCTCTGAAGCATGACCTAAACTATGCCACGTGGCCTATGTTTGCTCGGGATCAACCTCCTGGTGCTGTAAGTTTAGATTTTAATGAGTCCTTGTTTTTATTTTTATTTTCTAGTCCATTGTCTTAGTGGTACCTCACTGTTGTAAGGACTAGTAAAATTTTTACTGCTTGTTCAAAGTGTGGAGTTCAAGAGGAACTTCACATTTGTAAGGACTAGCAAAATTTTTATTGCTTGTTCAAAATGTTGGAGCTTTAGAGAAACTTGCATTTGTAAGGACTAGCAAAATTTTCACTGCTATAACCAAGAGTGAAACTCAGGAGGAACTTCACAATTATAAGACCTAGAAATATTTTTAATGTTTGTTCAAAGTGTGGAGCTCTGGAGGAACTTCATAATATTAAGGACTAGCAAAATTTTGACTGCTATGTCAATGAGTGGAGCTTAGGAGGAACTTCACAATTTTAAGAACAAGCAAAAATTTTACTGCTATATCAGAATGAAGCTCAGGAGGAAATTCACAACTGTAAGGACTAGCAAAATTTTGTTTGCTATATTAAAGTGTGGAGCTTTAGAGAAACTTCACAATTGTAAAGAGGAATTAAATTTTTAATCCTTGTTCAAAGTGTAGAGCTCAAGAGGAACTTCACAATTGAAAAAAACAATCAATATTTTTACTACTATTTCAAAGTATGAAGATCTAGGTTCTTTTTATAATAAAATGATAAAACTAAGGGTAGTTAGCAAAAATAGGAAACCTATGCAACAGCAGGAACACCTAAGAAAAAATTGGAAAAATTATTCACCCCAGAAACGGAAACCAGATGAATCCAAATCCATAAAGATTTACTATTAGCAAATCAAATTAGGATGCGCTACTAGTGACTGACCAAAAATACCTCACATATTCGCTCTCTTACTTTTGGACTAATTATATATTTTTTTTAATATTGTGTTTTTAATATGATATTTGCTTTAGTGCTTAGTAAACAACATGATATAACGTCTTACATATCTCCTTGCTGAAAATATTTATGAAATGAAATATCTTCCTTAGTATATTTGATTCCAATATATATATATATATATATATATATATATATATATATATATATATATATATATATATATATATATATATATATATATATAATATAAATCTCGGAGAGAATTGCGTACAATTATTGATTCATGTATAGTCCTGATGTACTTATGTAATTTTTACAGATCTTGTAAATATGAATAACCCCCCAAACCCCATGTAAAGTTAAATAACCCCTTAAATTATTAGGTGACTTGCCTTTCAAATACAAGTAACCTTAAAACTCCCTAGGGTTACTTTTATTTACAAGATCCATATTTACTGCTCTTGCAACACTATACAGTACTGTAATTTGTCATCATTGCAGGTTGGTCAAAACCTGTATGGTGTACATCCCATGTACATGGTGGTAGAAAGAGACGGAAGCAGTCATGCGGTTCTGTGGTTGAACAGTAACGCCATGGGTATAGTAGATGTTATATTCACTGTTTTTTTTTTATATATATTTAAATTCTAAAAGGAGTCCTTGATTGTGTTTACGTATAGTGAATTGTAATAGTGAACATATTTATAGCTTATTAAATAAGAACTAGGTTTTTGTTATTGTTTTATTTGAAACTAATGGTTCTTGTGTAGTAAGAAAATGAATGATAGAATATTGAATGATGAATTAATATTGTAGGTTATGTGTGTAGATTATAATATATAAAGTATTGAAATATATTGGAATATTTAACAGAGATATGTATAATGCAGTTTTTTCTGAGAGAAATTTCCTCAATTTTTCTCCAGTATTTTCTAAGAGAAATTTCCTCAATTTTTCTCCAGTATTTTCTAAGAGAAATTTCCTCAATTTTTCTCCAATATTTTCTAAGAGAAATTTCCTCAATTTTTCTCCAGTATTTTCTAAGAGAAATTTCCTCAATTTTTCTCCAGTTTTTTCTAAGAGAAATTTCTTCAATTTTTCTCCAGTATTTTCTAAGAGAAATTTCCTAAATTTTTCTCCAGTTTTTTCTAAGAGAAATTTCCTAAATTTTTCTCCAGTATTTTCTAAGAGAAATTTCTTCAATTTTTCTCCAGTATTTTCTAAGAGAAAAAATTTCCTCAATTTTTCTCCAGTATTTTCTAAAAGAAATTTCCTCAATTTTTCTTCAGAGGCAGAAACGATGCCCACTCCAGGCCTGACTTTAAGATCCATTGGTGGCATCATGGACCTTTTGTTTTTCATGGGGCCAAATCCAGAAGAGGTCATCCAGCAATATACTCAAGTTATTGGACGACCATTTTTACCGCCATATTGGTCACTTGGTTTCCAGCTTTGCAGGTTGGGTCTATTTCCGTTTTTTATACTAGTTTAAGATTTTTTCTTTTTTTTACACACTTTTAAATTATTTAGTGGAGAGATTCGTATATTAGTGTTATATTCTTTGGTATTTTTTCATATTATGTGTTTTATGTCATTGTAATTATATTCTATCGAAGCCTAGGGTTATTTTAAAGAGTTTCTTTGGTAAATATTGTGTTTTGGTTTTAGGTAGTGTATTAGATAGTTTTATCCCCCTGAGGGGGAGGAGGTAAGAATATTTCCTCCGTGTCCCCCAGCGTGTCGTAAAAGTCGACTAAATGGGGCAGAGCGAGGGGACTGGGAATCCCCTCCTCTATATTTACTTCCCACAAAAAGTCAAAGTATTTTCTTTGACTCAGCCACCCCCCCTTATAAAGGGGAATATGGCTTTGGTATATTGATTGATAGTTTTATAATATAAGTGTTGATGGACTCGGTTTCTTTTCCAGATATGGCTATAATAACTTAGACAACTTGAAAGGAGCCGTTTCTCGAACTCGCCGTCATGGCATCCCTCTTGTAAGTGAAGAGTTTTTACGAGTTTCTTCAGCCACTTATACCGAATTCTACATTTCACTCTTAATATGATTGAGTAGTATAATATTCTTAAAATTAAGCTAATTAATAAATTATTGATCATCTATATATTTTATACTTGCTAATTGCTCTGTGCATAGCTCAGTGGTTGAGTGCACGCGTTGGCAAGGGTCAAGCCTGACTGACGGGGGTTGGATCACACCACTTGGCATTAGGAAGGACATCCAGCCTAAATTCCCCAGCTCTAAGATATGTGTCCAACCCCCATTCGAATACTGACTAAGAGTGACACATAAATTTGGTAAAATGGTAATTAATTTCCAACTCTTGTTGACAGGATGTACAGTATGCAGATATCGACCATTTTGATCGGAGATTAGACTTTACTTATGATAACGATACCTTTGGAGGTCTTCCTGAATACATTACTGAACTTAAAGAAGATGGCATCCACTTTATCATTATACTGGATCCTGCTATCAATGCTGAGGTTTGATTTGTTATTAATGTGACGTAAAGAAAAGTATATGATATTCTGCATCAGTTATATACAGATATTTTTATCTGTATTGTGGATCATGCTATCAATACTGAGGGTTGATTTGTAAATAGGTACAGTATTTGATTTGTTTACATCAGTTATAGATATTTTTATCTGTATATTGGATCATGCTATCAATGCCGAGGGTTGATTTGTAAAAAGGTACAGTATTTGATTTTTTTTACATCAATTATAGATATATTTATCTGTATATTGGATTATGTTATCAATACTGAGGTGTGATATGTTATTAATGTGACGTAAAGCTAGGTACAGCACTTGATTATCTGCATCAGTTATAGATATTTTTATCTGTATATTGGATCGTGCTCTCAGTGCTAAGGTATTTGATTTTTTACATTAGTTATAGGTATCTGTATTTCTATATTGGCTCATGCTATCAATGCTGAGGTTTGATTTGTTACTATTGTGACGTAAAGAGAGGTGTTTGCTTTTCTGCATCAGTTATAGATATCTTTATCTGTATATTGGCTCATGCTATCAATTCTGAGGTTTGATTTGTTACTAGTTGACGTAAAGAAAGGTGTTTGTTTTTCTGCATCGGTTATATATATACATCTTCATCTGTATATTAGATCATGCTGTCAATGCCGAGGTTTTATATTAATGTGACGTAAAGAGAGGTATTTGATTTTTTTTGCATAAGTTGTAGATACAGTATCTGTATCTTTATATTGGACTGTGCTATCAATGCCCAGGATTGATTTGTTATTACTGTGACGCGAAGAGTGGTATTTGATTTTCGTCATCAGTTATAGTTAATTTGCTAAAGCTATTAATTTTTAACACTAATAAGCATGTTAGGTCTGTAAACTTTCTCATACATGTTAATAGTGTTGGAATAGTTCTATTTGCAGATATACATTTTTCTTTCTTGTACTAAGATTCTGTTGCTTTTTATCATATTTTATTGACAGTTGGATTATGACGAATACCCTGTGCATGAGAGGGCAATGTATGAAGATGTGTACATCAAATGGCCTCAGGAACAAGTACCCTCTGAGAACTTCGGAGCTGATGATGTCATGTTAGGTTACGTAAGTATCACCAGTACTTCTATGTTTCTTCAGGGTGAACTGTAGTGGTATTGGCTATATTTATTTTCTAACGGGGACTGAAGTAGCACATAGGTTAGAGTTCTCACCTCGAGAAGTGATGGACCCATTATTGATCCCGCCGTAGGGCGTTAGGAAAGGCATCCAGCCTAAATTTCACACCTTCAACATTTCTATGTCCAACCCCATTCGAATGGTAATTAATAGTGACACATAAGACAGTAAAGCAGCAATATATATCATAGTATATATATTCAACTGATTTTAATATTGATTAGCACAACTTCATGTGAGAATTGGGATTGTTTTAATCATTAGGGCTATTATATTAGTTGTTGGTTGTATCAGCAACTCTGCAGAAATGTAAAAGCAACTACATCCATTACTAGCAGTGCAATCATAATATTGCTATAGACGCAATTACATCAGGTTTGACATGAGATATTGTTCTTTAGATTCAGAATACATTTTATAAGCATTTCTTCCAATGACCTGAGTTGTAAATACTTCATTTGCTTAAAAGGAAAAATTATTATAACTCCTTTATATTACAATGCAAATGCTTACTAGTAAACTATATTAAATGAAGCCCATTAAGTTATGAAAACAAGTATAACATGAAGGATGTGGCAGAGTCAAACCACACACCCATTTTCCAGATGATCCACTCCTTCCATCCCTCACAAATCAGCAATCTGGTGATAAAGTCGCCACACCCACACTGCCTGTGTATCTGGTAGGACTCAGCTGATATACAGTAAGGCTCAACAGCCATAGCTGGCTTACCGCCTTCTTGCAGTGACTTCCCATTCCATCCCATCCCACTTTGCAGCCTGAGAAGGTGCAATAAAATCCCTTTGCCCACGTTATCTATTCACAATCTCCCCGCCCAAGTCTGTCTCTTGTACTCTTTCTGCTTTACATCACTAAAAAACCACGTACTGTATATGCTAGTTCCACCCACCTATTCATTTCTTTCTTAGTCTTTCTCTTGACCTTACTCCACTTACTTCTACTGTCCACACTCTCCTCATTATTCATTCCTCATTGGATATTTCCGTATATCCAGATCTCTTGCCAGTCTACTCATGTTATAATATTATATGATGAGGAGGTCTGTCATAGATTCCTCCCATCACGTTGTATAGGTTTCATACTTATTTGCTGCTCAGTATGTAATGTAACAGGTGGTTGATTTTTGGCTTTTTAAGTTTATCAATTTGACATAATGATGATAATGAAGTGTCCTATTATCCTCATGACTTTCATTGATGAACTTAAAGTGAGCTTGTATCAAAGATCAAATAGTACCACATAGAACGTAAAAAAAAAAAAAAATGAATGTATTCTCTATGCATCAGGTATGGCCGGACAACAGAACAGCTTTCCCAGATTTCTTCAAGAATACGACAAAAGAATGGTGGGAAGATGAAATTCTACGTCATTATGAAAATCTGGAGTTTGATGGCTTGTGGATTGTGAGTATTAGAAGAAATATTTTTTTCCTTCTCTGCATGCAGTCTTAGTATTTTTTTTTTGCTCTGATGTGTGTATGACGTAATCCGTGTAAATTAGAATCTTTAGTATTCTGAATCATTATTAATTTATTTTGGAAAGCATATCATACTGCTGTTCATATTTGTGTGAATGATTTAATTGCTGATTGTTGAATATAAGCCATTTGTAAAAAAACAGTGTTACATGGCGACTACACTATGCTTCTTGAATTTAATGCTCATAGCTATTAAGAGAGTCAGATAGAATGTATGGCTTTTCTTACTTACAATATTGACTACAATATTTGCTAATTATAAGATTAATGCCAGAAAGCTATAAGTGACCTTATCAAGAATGCATAACTTTCTTCAAAGTAAAAAGTAATCTTTGAATGGTGAATGCACAAATTTACTCAGTTTACAAGGATTATTCCTGAAAATTAGAAAGTAGTACTGCACATATGATCCATCCCAAGAATATATCTTCAAAATAAGTATATAGCATTGGATGTGCATGCTATGTCAGTGGATCAGGGAAGAGAGAGTTCAAGATAAAGGGATGAGTAGCGAAAAATGGTGCATAGATGACACGGGCCATTAGGATTTCTCGCATATGCTAGCACAGGAAACTGGTATTGGTGGGTGTGGTGGGTTGTCATTAGATGAAGCAGTGGGGTTAAACTAACTGCAGCTATTGGACCTCATGTTAAAAAATCCTTGCCCACTTACCCTGTGGATGTCCCAAGCATGTTGATGGTGGGGAAATTATGCAAGCCCTTCATCCCCAAGGAACTAAGAGGAGTGACCAATGTATATTAGCTTCTTCTGAATGTGTGTGCTTCGACCCGGCCATCTCCTTTACAAAGAGGATTATAGCCATTGTATATGTATGTATGTGAGAATATAGTACATAATGAGCAACACCAAAATATTGCTATTGTTTTGTAGGATATGAATGAACCTGCCAATTTTGGAACCAATGAAGAAAAACCTTGGAATTGGCCTGAAGGTTGGGAACCCTGGAGCCTAAAGTGCCCTAACTCAACCTACGATGACCCGCCATACGTCACTGCAGCTGCGACAGTCTGGGGAATGGGCAAGAGGTTTGTCTTCACAATATGTTTTGAAGATTCCATAGCCAGTTTTATTATTATTATTATTATTATTATTATTATTATTATTATTAGTATTATTATTATTGTTATTATTATTATTATTATTATTATTATTATTATTATTATTATTATTATTATTATTATTATTATTATTATTATTATGGGGCTGCTGTAGCTCAGTGATAGATCCCACCACAGGATATGATTAACCTGGATTTGAGTCCACTGCTTGGCGTTAGGCAGGGGATCCAACCTTAGTCCCCCAGCTTCAACTTGTTTCAATGCCCATCCCATAATGGGGATTAATAGTGACACAAAAAACATAAAAAAGGTGCATTTCGTAAGGTAATTTCTTTTGGTCTGTCATCGTTTTCGACTGTTCCTCTTTGCAGATTGTCTGATAAAACCTTGTGCATGAGTGGGCTTCAAGGAGAAAACAGTGAATACAGACATTACGATGTTCATAATTTGTATGGATGGTCTGAAACAGAGCCTACGTTAAGGTTAGTAATGTCTTCCAATTTGGAGTTTCTTTGGAAAATTCAATATATTTTGAAAGTGTAAGTTTCAGGAAGGTTATTATATTTTATTTGGTGTTGGTACTAAAATTCTAAAATATCGATCCATTATTAAAGTTGTAACTAAAACTTTATAATATTTGTCTTCTGATCATTGCATGGTCTAAAGGAAGGAGCCCTGCTGTTCTAGTTAAGAAAATAAACAAAATCTTTTCTTATCAAAATATAACTTACTATAATCATATGATATCGCTGATTTTATTTTTAAAGATATGTATTTCCTCAAAACATTCAGTAGTTCTTCCTGACAATATTTGCCTGACAGTTATCGTGAAAAAGCTGCTAACAAAACCATCTGAAAGCATATTATATCATTATTGTCTTTACAAAATTGTGCCGTAGCGACACTTTGGCGCATTGTTAGAGACCCAGGTTCGATTCTGACCTGGGGTTGGGTTTGCTTTCACCGTCTCATGCCATTACCGATTAAACTGGGCAATTCCTTTTGGGGGTCGATAGTTTCCTATATTTACACCTGTTTATTTCACGTGACTAGAGTGAGGGGACTTGGGCCCCAGCTGTATGGTAGCTATATAGTCGGGCTCTAGTGCATCACTGTCTCTTGCCTCTGCCTTCATAAAAAGATCTTTAAGCATTAGAGCCTTGTATGAATTCTGTAATAATATTTATGTAAATAACTTCATGTATTTGGGTTACTAGAACTTTAATTTACATTACAACGGTAATGATATATTTGGATTTGTTCTGTTACATTCTGTGTAAAAATATCATATATCGTCTGTACAGGGCCCTTCAGCGTGCCACCGGCAAGCGTGGCATAGTGGTTACACGCTCAACTTTCCCTAGCAGTGGTCGGTGGGCTGGACATTGGCTGGGAGATAACACTGCTGCATGGGAGCACATGCACCAGTCAATCATAGGTACCGTTGTCTGCTTTACGTATGGATTTAAATTGCCAAGAATTTAATGAGCGTATCATCAATATGGGTTTTATGAGTGCATCTTCAGTATGAGTTCATCGTTAGTATGATTGTATCATCAGTATGAGTTCATCAGTGAGTGCATCATCAGTATGAGTGCATATAGTGAGTGCATCATCAGTATGGTGTTTTATGAGTGCTCCATCATTATGAGTGCATCATCAGTATGAGTGCATTATCAGTGTGAGTGCAGAAATGAGTGCATCATCAGTATGGATTTTATGAGTGCATCATCATTATGGGTTTATTTGATATTTTGATTTCATGACATGAACAAATGATATTCAAAGACAAGCATAGATTGATAACTTTTTTTTTTATAATATTTGCATGAGAAAAACAATTTTTAGCCTCTCGAGTTGTTGTCATTGAATATATTCT
>JAXCGZ010000542.1:37500-58291 GCA_037179515.1 Halocaridina rubra | reverse complement strand
ATATTATATATATATATATATATATATATTATATATATATATATATATATATATATATATATGTATATATATATATATATATATATATATATATATATATATATATATATATATATATATATATTTATATATATATATATATATATATATATATATATATATATATATATATATATATATATATATATATATATATATATATATATATATATATATATATATATATATATATATATATATATATATATATATATATATATATATATATATATATATATATATATATATATATATATATATATATATATATATATATATATATATATATATATATATATATATATATATATTATATATATATATATATATATATATATATATATATATATATATATATATATATATATATATATATATATATATATATATATATATATATATATATATATATATATATATATATATATATATATATATATATATATATATATATATATATATATATATATATATATATATATATATATATATATATATATATATATATATATATATATATATATATATATATATATATATATATATATATATATATATATATATATATATATATATATATATATATATATATATATATATATATATATATATATATATATATATATATATATATATATATATATATATATATATATATATATATATATATATATATATATATATATATATATATATATATATATATATATATATATATATATATATATATATATATATATATATATATATATATATATATATATATATATATATATATATATATATATATATATATATATATATATATATATATATATATATATATATATATATATATATATATATATATATATATATATATATATATATATATATATATATATATATATATATATATATATATATATATATATATATATATATATATATATATATATATATATATATATATATATATATATATATATATATATATATATATATATATATATATATATATATATATATATATATATATATATATATATATATATATATATATATATATATATATATATATATATATATATATATATATATATATATATATATATATATATATATATATATATATATATATATATATATATATATATATATATATATATATATATATATATATATATATATATATATATATATATATATATATATATATATATATATATATAATATATTATATATATATATATATATATATATATATATATATATATATATATATATATATATATATATATATATATATATATATATATATATATATATATATATATATATATATATATATATATATATATATATATATATATATATATATATATATATATATATATATATATATATATATATATATATATATATATATATATATATATATATATATATATATATATATATATATATATATATATATATATATATATATATATATATATATATATATATATATATATATATATATATATATATATATATATATATATATATATATATATATATATATATATATATATATATATATATATATATATATATATATATATATATATATATATATATATATATATATATATATATATATATATATATATATATATATATATATATATATATATATATATATATATATATATATATATATATATATATATATATATATATATATATATATATATATATATATATATATATATATATATATATATATATATATATATATATATATATATATATATATATATATATATATATATATATATATATATATATATATATATATATATATATATATATATATATATATATATATATATATATATATATATATATATATATATATATATATATATATATATATATATATATATATATATATATATATATATATATATATATATATATATATATATATATATATATATATATATATATATATATATATATATATATATATATATATATATATATATATATATATATATATATATATATATATATATATATATATATATATATATATATATATATATATATATATATATATATATATATATATATATATATATATATATATATATATATATATATATATATATATATATATATATATATATATATATATATATATATATATATATATATATATATATATATATATATATATATATATATATATATATATATATATATATATATATATATATATATATATATATATATATATATATATATATATATATATATATATATATATATATATATATATATATATATATATATATATATATATATATATATATATATATATATATATATATATATATATATATATATATATATATATATATATATATATATATATATATATATATATATATATATATATATATATATATATATATATATATATATATATATATATATATATATATATATATATATATATATATATATATATATATATATATATATATATATATATATATATATATATATATATATATATATATATATATATATATATATATATATATATATATATATATATATATATATATATATATATATATATATATATATATATATATATATATATATATATATATATATATATATATATATATATATATATATATATATATATATATATATATATATATATATATATATATATATATATATATATATATATATATATATATATATATATATATATATATATATATATATATATATATATATATATATATATATATATATATATATATATATATATATATATATATATATATATATATATATATATATATATATATATATATATATATATATATATATATATATATATATATATATATATATATATATATATATATATATATATATATATATATATATATATATATATATATATATATATATATATATATATATATATATATATATATATATATATATATATATATATATATATATATATATATATATATATATATATATATATATATATATATATATATATATATATATATATATATATATATATATATATATATATATATATATATATATATATATATATATATATATATATATATATATATATATATATATATATATATATATATATATATATATATATATATATATATATATATATATATATATATATATATATATATATATATATATATATATATATATATATATATATATATATATATATATATATATATATATATATATATATATATATATATATATATATATATATATATATATATATATATATATATATATATATATATATATATATATATATATATATATATATATATATATATATATATATATATATATATATATATATATATATATATATATATATATATATATATATATATATATATATATATATATATATATATATATATATATATATATATATATATATATATATATATATATATATATATATATATATATATATATATATATATATATATATATATATATATATATATATATATATATATATATATATATATATATATATATATATATATATATATATATATATATATATATATATATATATATATATATATATATATATATATATATATATATATATATATATATATATATATATATATATATATATATATATATATATATATATATATATATATATATATATATATATATATATATATATATATATATATATATATATATATATATATATATATATATATATATATATATATATATATATATATATATATATATATATATATATATATATATATATATATATATATATATATATATATATATATATATATATATATATATATATATATATATATATATATATATATATATATATATATATATATATATATATATATATATATATATATATATATATATATATATATATATATATATATATATATATATATATATATATATATAATATATATATATATATATATATATATATATATATATATATATATATATATATATATATATATATATATATATATATATATATATATATATATATATATATATATATATATATATATATATATATATATATATATATATATATATATATATATATATATATATATATATATATATATATATATATATATATATATATATATATATATATATATATATATATATATATATATATATATATATATATATATATATATATATATATATATATATATATATATATATATATATATATATATATATATATATATATATATATATATATATATATATATATATATATATATATATATATATATATATATATATATATATATATATATATATATATATATATATATATATATATATATATATATATATATATATATATATATATATATATATATATATATATATATATATATATATATATATATATATATATATATATATATATATATATATATATATATATATATATATATATATATATATATATATATATATATATATATATATATATATATATATATATATATATATATATATATATATATATATATATATATATATATATATATATATATATATATATATATATATATATATATATATATATATATATATATATATATATATATATATATATATATATATATATATATATATATATATATATATATATATATATATATATATATATATATATATATATATATATATATATATATATATATATATATATATATATATATATATATATATATATATATATATATATATATATATATATATATATATATATATATATATATATATATATATATATATATATATATATATATATATATATATATATATATATATATATATATATATATATATATATATATATATATATATATATATATATATATATATATATATATATATATATATATATATATATATATATATATATATATATATATATATATATATATATATATATATATATATATATATATATATATATATATATATATATATATATATATATATATATATATATATATATATATATATATATATATATATATATATATATATATATATATATATATATATATATATATATATATATATATATATATATATATATATATATATATATATATATATATATATATATATATATATATATATATATATATATATATATATATATATATATATATATATATATATATATATATATATATATATATATATATATATATATATATATATATATATATATATATATATATATATATATATATATATATATATATATATATATATATATATATATATATATATATATATATATATATATATATATATATATATATATATATATATATATATATATATATATATATATATATATATATATATATATATATATATATATATATATATATATATATATATATATATATATATATATATATATATATATATATATATATATATATATATATATATATATATATATATATATATATATATATATATATATATATATATATATATATATATATATATATATATATATATATATATATATATATATATATATATATATATATATATATATATATATATATATATATATATATATATATATATATATATATATATATATATATATATATATATATATATATATATATATATATATATATATATATATATATATATATATATATATATATATATATATATATATATATATATATATATATATATATATATATATATATATATATATATATATATATATATATATATATATATATATATATATATATATATATATATATATATATATATATATATATATATATATATATATATATATATATATATATATATATATATATATATATATATATATATATATATATATATATATATATATATATATATATATATATATATATATATATATATATATATATATATATATATATATATATATATATATATATATATATATATATATATATATATATATATATATATATATATATATATATATATATATATATATATATATATATATATATATATATATATATATATATATATATATATATATATATATATATATATATATATATATATATATATATATATAGTGCCCTGTGGTGGTGGGCACAGCATCAATGAATAACCCCATCGTATTCCCTGCGTGTTGTAAGATGCGACTAAAAGTGGATGGGGCGGGGGACTAGGAATCCCCCCTTGTATTAAACTCCTGCGAGACGTCAAAGAAGAAGGGGGGTAGAGGGGAGAATAGCTTCTCCCTAAACTCTAGTTTTGGGGCGTCTAAATGTGCATGGTTGTAGTACGATAGAGAGCAAAACATGTGAGATTGGATATATGTTTGGTAGGAGGAGGATGGATGTATTGGCATTGTGTGAGACGAAGATGAAAGGAAAAGGGGAAGTGGAAAGCGAGAGAAGGTGTGGCATTATTGCTGAGTGAATGGATGGTAAATAAGGTAGTGGAATGGAAAAAAGTGTCATCTAGGCTGATGTGGGTGAGGGTTAGGATAGGTAGGGAATGTTGGGCTTTTGTTATTGCTTATGGGCCAGGATGTGAGAGAAGCGAGGAAGAGCGGCATGAATTCTGTAATGAGTTAATTAGGTGTGTGGATGGTCTGAGTAGAAGGAACTATGTAGTTGTGTTGGATGACTTGAATGCTATAGTGGGTGATGGAAAGGTAGAAGGTGTTGTAGGAAAGTATGGTGTACCAGGTCTGAATGAGAGGGGCCAGAAACTGTTAGATATGTGTGTGGAGCAAGAGTTGGTGATAGGTAATAGTTTTTTCAAGAAGAAGTTAATAAATAAGTATACATGGATGAGAGTAGCAAATGGAAGAGTGAAAGAAAGAACATTGATGGATTATGTGTTGGTAGCAAAGAGCATGATTGATAGAGAAAAAGATGTGCATGCATTTAGGGGTGTAGTAGCTGGGATGTCTGATCATTTTTTGGTTGAAGCAAAAGTGGTAGTAGCAAAAGAGTGGGAAAATAGAGTGGGGGGATGTAGAAGGGAAATAGTGAAGGTGGAAGAGTTGAAAAAGCCAGGGAAGTGACAGGAATATCAGGAAAGGTTGAGAGTGGCATATTACATGGTGAAAGAAAGAGAAGTTGGGGAGTTAAAGGAGGAATGGGGATTGATAAAAGAATTATTTGTCGGACATGCCAGTGATGTGTGTGGAAAGAGGTTTGTTGGAGGTGGCATGAGGAGGGCCAGCGAGTGGTGGAATGAAGGGGTGAAAATGAAGGTGGAAGAGAAAAAGAGGGCTTTTGAGGAATGGCTGCAGTGTAAAAGTAGGGAGAAGTATGAGAGATATAAGGAGAAAAATGTGGAAACCAAGCGAAAGGTAGAGGAAGAAAAGAGGTTGGCAAATTTTATTTGGGGAAAGGATTTTAGTAGGTCATATGTGGAGAATAACAAGAAGTTTTGGAAAGAAGTGAAGAGAGTAAGGAAGGGTGGATCGAGGATGGAAGAGACAGTGAAAGATGTGAATGGACAGATGTTAAGAGGGAACAATGCAAGGAAATGATGGGCAGAATATTTTGAGTGGTTGCTGAATGTTGAGGAATATAGAAAGACAGCTATAGTGGCAGTGGGGGGTGTTCAAGTGCCAGTATTGGGAGATGAAAATGAGAGAGAGATTGCAAGAGAGGAGATGAAAAGGGCATTGTATGAAGCAAAAGCTAGTAAAGCTCCTGGAATGGATGGTGTGAGAGCGGAGATGTTGAAAGAAGGGGGTGTCACTGCATTGGAATGGTTAGTGAGAGTGTTTAATATATGCTTTATGTTGTCAATGGTGCCAGTGGAATAGGTGATTGCTTGTATAGTGCCCCTATACAAAGGTAGGGGAGATATTTATGAATGCAGTAATTTTAGGGGTATAAGCTTGTTGAGTGTGGTAGGAAAAATGTATCGTAGGATACTATTTAATAGGATTAGGGATAAGACAGAAAATGTGATTGCAGAAGTGCAGAGTGGTTTTAGGAGAGGTAGAGGTTGCATAGATCAGATTTTTGTAGTTGGACAATTATGCAAAAAATATTTAGCAAATGGTAAGGATGTGTATTTTGCATATTTGGATCTGGAGCAAGCATATGATAGACTTGATAGAGAGGCAATGTGGAATGTTTTGAAATTATATGGAATTAATGGTAAATTATTGCATGCAGTGTAGAGTTTGTATGAGGGCAGTAGAGCTTGTGTTAGGGTAGGGAATGAAGTGAGTGAGTGGTTTCCAGCGAGTGTGGGACTGAGTCAGAGATGTGTTATGTCACTATGGCTGTTCAATTTGTATATTGATGGAGTTGTAAGAGAGGTGAATGAGCGGGTGCATGGTCGAGGTTTGAGAATGGTAGATGGGGATAATAACGAGTGGGAGCTGAATCAGTTTCTGTTTGCAGATGATACTGTGGTGGTGGCAGAATCAGAAGAGAAGTTGTGTCAGTTAGTGTTAGAATTTGGAACGGTTTGTGAGAGAAGGAAGTTGCGATTGAATGTGGGAAAGAGTAAGGTTATGAGGTGTAGAAGAAATGAGGATGGTGCTGGATTGAATGCTATATTGAATGGAGAGACACTTGAGGAGGTTGATCGGTTTAAGTATTTAGGCTCGGTTATAGCGGCAAATGGTGGAGTGGAAGCAGATGTGTGTCACAGAGTGAATGAAGGATGTAAAGTGTTGGGTGCGTTGAAAGGAGTGATGAAGAATAGAGGGTTGGAAATGAATGTTAAGAAAGTCTTGCTTGAGAAAGTGGTTGTGCCAACTGTGATGTAAGGATCAGAGTTATGGGGTATGAAAGTAAGTGAGAGACGGAAACTAAATGTGTTTGAGATGAAATGCCTGAGGAGTATGATTGGTGTATCTCGGTTGGATAGGGTTAGGAATGAAGTGGTGAAAGCAAGAACGGGTGTGAGGAGAAAATTTGCAGCCAAAGTAGACATGAATGTTCTGAGATGGTTTGGCCATGTGGAAAGGATGGATGATGAAAGACTGCTGAAAAAGGTGATGAATGTGAGAGTTGATGGGAGAAATGCTAGATGGAGGCCTAGGTTTGGATGGATGGATGGAGTAAAGAGAGCCCTGAATGAGAGGAGGATGGATGTGAGGAAGCAAGCGAGCGGGCTAGGAATAGGAATGAGTGGCGAGCGATTGTGACGCAGCTCTGATGGGCATCTGCTGTTACCAAGGGGGTGCATCTTACAGAGGTAGCCCTGTGGTAGGGGCAGTAAGGGAGTTGGCAGTTGTGAATCGACACAGGTTGTGGAAGAGACTTGAAGATGGGTTGTGGCACTCCAGCAGTGCCATTTGAACGGTTGCTAGCTCCCTCGTCATTGCCCATAGAGCAAAGTATTCCCCTTATTGTTTTCTTTTTTTTTATGTCGGCTACCCACCAGTTAAATGGGAAAACAGCCAAGGTAGATATATATATATATATATATATATATATATATATATATATATATATATATATATATATATATATATATATATATATATATATATATATATATATATATATATATATATATATATATATATTTATATCTATCTATCTATCTACCTATCTATCTATCTACCTATCTATATATATATATATATATATATATATATATATATATATATATATATATATATATATATATATATATATATATATATATATATATATATATATATATATATATATATATATATATATATATATATATATATATATATATATATATATATATATATATATATATATATATATATATATATATATATATATATATATATATATATATATATATATATATATATATATATATATATATATATATATATATATATATATATATATATATATATATATATATATATATATATATATATATATATATATATATATATATATATATATATATATATATATATATATATATATATATATATATATATATATATATATATATTTATATCTATCTATCTATCTATCTATATATATATATATATATATATATATATATATATATATATATATATATATATATATATATATATATATATATATATATATATATATATATATATATTATATATATATATATATATATATATATATATATATATATATATATATATATATATATATACTCATCTATCTATCTATCATATATATATATATATATATATATATATATATATATATATATATATATATATATATATATATATATATATATATATATATATATATATATATATATATATATATATATATATATGTCGCATGACTGAAGTCTTGCTGAAGCCAGAATCTGAAACTGTAACAAGTCGTGAAGAGAAACATGAGAGGCTAGAGGTCAAGGGTGAAATCGAATACTCCCCCAGTCTTTTATCTGGGCACGGTCAATGGTCAAGAAAGGGTCAACGAGCACCTGGCTGGATCCATAGGGCTTAGCACCTGGCTGGACCCAGGTGCTTTAGCACCTGACCTTAGCCACCCTCTGTCAAGTGCCTCAAGAGTGTGGGTAAGACCCAGAAGTCGGCCCTGCCCGAAACCACAAGTAACCCTATATGCCCTAGAGGGATACCTAATAGCCACGCACTGACCTAGATCTCTTCCGTTCTATATGGTGTCATCAAGTGGGATAACACTACGACAAACTGGTGGTAGCGCAGTACGGATCGGACGCCTGGAAAACATACGAAGAGACTCTCATATCAAAAGAAACCAGTGCGAAGAAAAGAAAATAAGAATGGCGCACGCAGAAATCCAATATCTCCCAATTCAAGAAATGAGCAACGAGTCCAAACACCGGAGAATTCTCGAATTGGATGAGCACGTGCGGCATCTACAAACTCCTGCCGACGCTGCTCCGTTGAGAAGGAACTTGGTCAACGCCGACAGAGAATCCAACGCCTCAAACATCGACGAACAGCCTGCCGCTCCGAGCCCCGTGGTGACACAGGGAACGCAGCAGGACAAGCCCCCACCCCGTGCCCTGGTTGTAAAGGTGCCTCGAGTCAAAGATTCACCTTTATACTTCGACGGCGCAAATGTAAAAGACCTCGAATTTCCGTCCATAATTTCAGCGGCCGACTTCCTGAAATACTTGGGTCTGCGGATGAGAAGTGACAAGTGGTCAAACAGAGAATATTATGAAACTTTTAAGGAACTATTCCTAAGATATTTCTTAGTAAGCCGAAGTGTGACCGGAGCTTTGAGAGGAAAAAGCCCCTTGCCAAAAGTACATGTCGCCAGATCCAGCCAAGAAGATGGTGATTCATCGACTCTACACGAGAGAGGGAAGAATCCCCCCTCCATTGTCTTCTGCCATGAAGTTCTTCAGGACCACCTCCTTAGAATAGCTAAGTACTTGTGATCTGTATCCAGTGAGTAATGGGACAATTATTAAAAGAAATTGAGGTCGGTGGATGCCGCCATTTTATCTTGTAATTATGCTTTGACTCAGCCAACCCGCCTATGAGGGGTGTGGCTCCTAGTAAATTTAATAAAAGTAGAATTTCTGTACCCATTACTAACTTGGATAATTTGTACTAATAGCTATTAGCAGTAATAAACTCCATTTTTGCTATTATTTGAAAAATATAAAGTAATTGCGTTTAAAGGGTGTTCCATTTATTTGTATTAATGCCTAAATTGAAGTTTAAGAATGCGAATGAATTGATTTTATTTGAAAATTTAATGTACGTGAAATCACTATTATATTAATTTTTTAAGTGTACGAGTTTTAGTGAGAAGTATACTTGAATCTGCTTTTAAGGTTTTTCTTAGACCACATGTGATTTCCAAGAAAGGAATGCAGAAGTGACCAATCGATCTCCCAACCTCGTTATTATAAATATATAGTAATTGCACTGATCTTTGATATTTAAAGTACGTGTAAAGTCATTTTTATATTAATCTCTTAAAGTGTAATATTTTGGGGTGAGAAAAAATTTAACAGAGATGACAGATCGTTCTTTTAATGTTATTATGATGAAAAAATTAATATTACGATACGTGTGTGGCATTTCATTTTGAAGAATAAGAAATTGTGTATTTTATTTAGATATGAGTTTTTTTAATTTCGCGCTATGCAGGCGACGTAAGAGTTCGAGGAATTTGTGCTGTCCTGGAATAGGGGAGGTTTTTCAGTGTCACCCAAACGTAGCTTCAAGGGAGTACATAAGAACATAAGAACATAAGAATAGGGGACACTGCAACATGCCTACTGGCACACACGAGGCAGCTCCATTTTTGAATTATATTTTCAGCATGTCTAACCTATTCTATTCTACTCTACTTATTTATTCTATTTTTCTTTTTGTGATTTTTCTAATAAGCACTAACCTATTCATACCCACCCTACCTCTGTCATATGTCTATCGAATCTACATTTGAATGTGTCTAAGGTATTGGCATTTACTATCCTACTAGGAAGCCTGTTCCATGCATCAGCTACTCTATGACCAAACCAATTTTTACCAATTTCCCTTCTGAACCTAAATTTATCAAGCTTAAATCCATTATTACGAGTTCTGGTTTGATCATGAATTTTTAAAACTTTATTAATGTCTCCCTTGTTAATCCCTTTAAACCATTTATATACTTCAATCATATCCCCCTAACTCTTCGCCTCTCTAGAGAATGTAGATTAAGTTTTTTTTAATCTGTCCTCATATGGTAGATTTCTGATATTGTGTATCATCTTGGTCATTCTTCGCTGCACTCTCTCCAAGGATTCAATTTCCATCCTATGACAGGGTGAACAGAATTGCACAGCATAATCTAAATGGGGACTAACTAATGCAAGATAGAGCTGCAAAATAACTTTTTCCGTCCTATTGCTAACACTTCTTGAGATAAATCCTAAAATTCTGTTTGCTTTATTTCTGACTGCTGTGCATTGCTCTCTTGTCTTAAGATTACTACTCACAAGAACTCCCAAATCCCTTTCATGTTTTTTTGTTTGTTTGTTAGAATGAGACCTAGGACTGGTGAGGCAGTCATGTGACCGCACGGCCCAACCGAAATTTCACCTTTACACTCCTTCAGAGTGGTAGGAGAAGGGAAACCAACGTTGTAAATAGAAGGGAAGTATGCAAAGAGGAAGGGAATGCAAGTTTGAAAGTGAGTCAGAGAATGAGTATGAATGACTGGGGGTATAATGGGGGGTTGCTCTAGGGGGTGAAATCACGGAAAACACCGTTAGGAAGCATGATTGGGGAGTCTGCGAGGATAGTTCCCCTGCTCCACCGGGTCTTTGCGCATGCCATATCCGAGTATTTTTATGGGAGGTGATGCGCTGTTGCAATATCTATTGAGGGATATTTTTGAGAAAATGATTCTCCACCTGCCCAGATATGGTTGAGATGCCAAATTTGTTTTATTTTCGTTTCGTCCCCTACTCTGCCAATGAGATTATTATTCAATTTCCGAGAGTTCCAAGATAGATATTACGTGATAAAGGACGTGAATCTATGAATGATTCTTTATTTTTTTTGCTAGCTGCAGTATATACATTATTTGCCCGAAAGAATATGTTTGATTGCTATATGAAATAAAACTTTGAAGGTTTTAACCATGATAACGTTTATCAAAATTATTTCAGCCTGGTCATAAAGAAAGAGTGTGAGCTGACACGAAATGATAACAAGAATGTTACCCAGCCGTTTCCCGTATTTGAGAGAACAGAAGAATATATATATTTTCTATTTTAATTGTTCATGTACGACTCCTTACGAGATTATGAAACTTAAGCAAAATGCATTCTTTAATGTTGCCAATGAAATATACTTTTTTTCATTATTGCATACACAGAGACAGACTTTTTATATTTTCCCAAATTCCCGTTTTTGTTATATAATTCTTTTTGTATTGAAGAAATCTTCAAAATCTTAATCCTTTGTATATAATATAATTAAAGAGTTTCGGAAAAGATTATCTAGAGATAATTATGGTTAATCCCTATCATTGTCATGAATTTAAGATTACAATTGATCTAATTAAGTTAACTGAGATTCTTCGAGATTGTATGTTGAGTTTTAAATTTAAAATTAATAATACTTAAGTCCTTTTAAGACGTTTCTTAAGAAAAAGATATTTGTACTTAGTTGATAGTAGTAGAGATATTGTCACATATGATTGTAATATTTGGTTTAGTTTTCTCAGAGAATGTTGCCTTCTAGAGAGTGTGTGCTTTGATTCAACCCTCTGATTTATAGCAAGAGCAAGAAAAAGATTGTCATTATAGACAAGGATGTGTATGCTATTAAGAACATAAGAACATAAGAATAGAGGACACTGCAACATGCCTACTGGCACACACGAGGCAGCTCCATTTTTGAATTGTATTTTCAGCATGTCTAACCTATTCTATTCTACTCTACTTATTTATTCTATTTTTCTTTTTATGATTTTTCTAACAAGCACTAACCTATTCATACCCACCCTACCTCTGTCATATGTATATTTAATCTACATTTGAAGGTGTCTAAGGTATTGGCATTTACTATCCTACTAGGAAGCTTGTTCCATGCATCAGCTACTCTATTACCAAACCAATTTTTACCAATTTCCCTTCTGAACCTAACTATATCAAGCTTAAATCCATTATTACGAGTTCTGGTTTGATCATGAATTTTTAAAACTTTATTAATATCTCCCTTGTTAATCCCTTTAAACCATTTATACACTTCAATCATATCCCCCCTAACTCTTCGCCTCTCTAGAGAATGTAGATTAAGTTTTTTTAATCTGTCCTCATATGGTAGATTTCTGATATTGTGTATCATCTTGGTCATTCTTCGCTGCACTCTCTCCAAGGATTCAATTTCCATTCTATAATAGGGTGACCAGAATTGCACAGCATAATCTAAATAGGGCCTAACTAATGCAAGATAGAGCTGCAAAATAACTTTTTCCGTCCTATTGCTAACGCTTCTTGAGATAAAGTAAAGTCCTTTGCTATTAAACAGAAAGGAATGGATTTATGCTTCGATGTTTTTGCAGTTGTACACTAAATTATTTTGTTTTTGTTTTTTTTTCTTTTCTAGATGTTAGAAAATGATTGCAGTTGCGCTCTGTCCCTTTGTATAGTAGGGCAGGAAGTTAAGTCATAATGAAGGGCCCTACAAGCGAAAATTATGCTTTTTTGGAAGAAAAAATCTCTCTCTCTCTCTCTCTCTCTCTCTCTCTCCTCTCTCTCTCTCTCTCTCTCTCTCTCTCTCTCTCTCTCTCTCTCTCTCTCTCTCTCTCTCTCTCTCTCTCTCTCTCTGAGACTGACATGAGCTCCTTCCAGTGCTACAAGAATGTTGCCGTCATTGATTTTTTTTCCAGAGAAGCTAGGCGATACTTGTGCCTACATTTTCTTTCAGTTGATAAATTGTTGCATGCTGTTATTGCATAAATACTGATAAGACATCGGTAGTACCGACTTTTGCATAAATATTTTTGCCACATGTCACAATTGTTTAGAGAATAGATAAAACTCCCATTGACAATTTGGTGAGCCCGAAAGTTGCCGTTTATGCTCTATATATATATATATATATATATATATATATATATATATATATATATATATATATAATATATATATATATATATATATATATATATATATATATATATATAAGAACATAAGAACATAAGAATAGAGGACACTGCAACATGCCTACTGGCACACACGAGGCAGCTCCATTTTTGAATTGTATTTTCAGCATGTCTAACCTAGTCTATTCTACTCTACTTATTTATTCTATTTTTCTTTTTATGATTTTTTCTAATAAGCACTAACCTATTCATACCCACCCTACCTCTGCCATATGTCTATCTAATCTACATTTGAAGGTGTCTAAGGTATTGGCATTTACTATCCTACTAGAAAGCTTGTTCCATGCATCAGCTACTCTATTACCAAACCAGTTTTTACCAATTTCCCTTCTGAACCTAAATTTGTCAAGCTTAAATCCATTATTACGAGTTCTGGTTTGATCATGAATTTTTTAAACTTTATTAATATCTCCCTTGTTAATCCCTTTAAACCATTTATACACTTCAATCATATCCCCCCTAACTCTTCGCCACTCTAGAGAATGTAGATTAAGTTTTTTTAATCTGTCCTCATATGGTAGATTTCTGATATTGTGTATCATCTTGGTCATTCTTCGCTGCACTCTCTCCAAGGATTCAATTTCCATTCTATAATAGGGTGACCAGAATTGCACAGCATAATCTAAATGGGGCCTAACTAATGCAAGATAGAGCTGCAAAATAACTTTTTCCGTCCTATTGCTAACGCTTCTTGAGATAAATCCTAAAATTCTGTTTGCTTTATTTCTGACTGCTGTGCATTGCTCTCTTGGCTTAAGACTACTACTCACAAGAACTCCCAAATCCCTTTCACACTGACAACTCATGATTTCGTGGTTATTTAGCTTATAACTAGTATTGTCTTTTATAGTACCCATTTTAACTACTTTACATTTTTCAACATTAAATTCCATTTGCCATTTGTCCGACCATTCAGATAATCTATTTAGATCTTCCTGTAAAGCATGAATGTCTTCTTTTCCATTTATAGTTCTACCTATTTTAGTGTCGTCTGCAAATTTACTTAGGTTACTACTGATATCCGAATCCAGATCATTTAGATATACGATGAATAATAGGGGACCCAGTACCTAGCCTTGTGGTACCCCGCTAGCAACCGAGCCCCACTCTGATTTCTCTCCATTTATGCAAACCCTCTGTTTTCTGTCTTTTAACCATTGTTTGATCCATCTGAGAACAGCTCCTCCTATACCATGAGCTTCTAGCTTTTTAACTAATCTTTTGTGAGGAACTCTATCAAAAGCTTTGCTAAAATCTAGATATATTGTATCACATTCTTTGCCACAATCTACTGCCTCGTAAACTTCTGAATAAAAAGACAGTAAGTTTGTAAGGCACGAAAAACCCTTAAGAAACCCGTGTTGTGAAAGTTTTATCAGTCTGTGTAATTCTAGATGTGCCCTCATTTTATTTGCAATTATGGATTCTAGAATCTTACCCACTGTTGACGTTAAACTTACCGGCCTATAATTATTCTTTTTAACTCGTTCTCCTTTTTTAAATATTGGTACCACATCTGCCAATTTCCACTCCATGGGTACCGATCCTAATTTCATTGAATTATTAAATAATGCAGTTAGTGGACAACTAAGCTCTTCCTTGCATTCCTTTAATATTCTAGCATATATTCCATCATGTCCCGGAGATTTATGAGCCTTTAATTTATCTATTTCTTTTATTACCTCCTCTCTCGTAATATTTATTGAACTAAGTATTTTATCGGGACTGTCTCTGTAAATGGATTCTACTTCCGGAATATTTTCCAAGTTTTCATTGGTAAATACAGATAAGAAATAATCATTTAAACATGTACACATCACTTTATCGTCATCTGTGATATGGCCATTGGCTACTTCAATTGGTCCGACTTTTTCCTTAAATTTTGTTTGATAATGTTGATAAAACCCTTTAGGATTTTCTTTAGCTTCTCCTGCTATTCTAACTTCGTATTTTCTTTTCGACTCTCTAACTATCTTTTTAACTTCCCTGTTTAACTGTATATATTTCTGCCTCACATGCTCTTCACCTCTTTTTAGTTTCCTGTATATTCCTCTTTTACTACCTATTAGATTCTTTATTCTATTGTTCATCCATTTAGGGTCATTTTTTCTTGATCTGCAATGTTTCATGGGAATATATCTCTCTGACTATTCTTAAGAGGCATGACAAAATTGTTATATTCCTCATCCAAATTTATTTTAACTGACGGACTGCTGTTCTTTCCTGTGAGAGAATTTAATGTATTGATCTTATCTTGTGATAATCCTTGGCATGTGGTACTCAAATTTCGCGGTAATCCTCTACCTGCGACCTGACCTGCTGGATTAACTACCCACATCTGTACCCCAGAAATCCCTTCCCATACCTCATTAGATAATTTAGTTTTTAAGCCCTCAAAATCTCCTGCTCTAAAGTTTGGAACAATATTCTTATTTTCCTTTATAGTTTCCTTGAAAATTATGTTAAATCTAAGGGAATCATGGTCACTGTTGCCCAATTTTTCACCAACTTCTAAATTTGTAACCATATTCTCTCTATTACTAAGAACTAAATCTAGTGTATTCAACCCCCGTGTTGCTTCAAATTCATATATATATATATATATATATATATATATATATATATATATATATATATATATATATATATATATATATATATATATATATATATATATATATACATATTTTATGACAGCAGGAACTCAAATAGTAAAAGAGACTGTGTTAGAATGAGCTTTACTATGAAATAGAAGTATAGAACTCTGTTCTTACTTCTGAATGCCAGTCTCCATTGTATATATATTGCTATTTCTGATTTATTGTTTTTATCTCTTTTTTTATTATTTTCATTATGATCATGATTATTAGTAATATTCTTAGTATGTTGACTGTTACTGTTGCTATTTCTCAATGACCTTTTGCTAATTATTATTTTTGAAATGCAATCAGCAGTAATCTGATGATTTGTATCTTTTATCTGAATTCATGTTTGATATTACTGTAGCCACTGCTAATAAGAATATTTCTTTAGTGTTTTTTCACAGTATTTAATGATAGTTCTATTTGATATCAATAGTAGAGTAATGTTATGTATTAGTTTCTCAGCTAAGTCCTAAGTACCTTGGAATAATAATCTAATGGTGTAGACACATACCTTCCATTAACACCCTATTCCTAGGCAGCCCCGACCTGCAAGTTCTAAAAGTCTTTAGATTTGGTTCTTTTTTAAACAAGTCCCTGTTGCCCATTGAATAGAGATTGCAAGCATTTGCAGTTGCAGGGGAGGCAAAGTATAGCCTCAGATTACCGACGTATGGCCATTGTTGGTACCCCGAAGTCATAGGGAACCTTTCTTACAACTGTATTGGTGACATAGGTTCAAATTTTCATTCCGAGGTCTGCTTCAAAGGTACGTGTGTATTGCAGTACTGAAGAGAAATTGCTGTAACGTTGCAGGTCTCCTACAGGGTGGTCTTAGTCAAGATCGGCCAGAAGGTAGGACGAAAAAGCCAGGCTGGAGGGGTTCAGAAGATGCATCGATCGCTTCCTTTTTGTCTTGCCAATCTTAGGAGAAATAAAATTTGTGGTAGTGTACGAACCTGGGCCTGCAGTGAAGACGGCGGGGGAGAGCAAAATACGAGGACACAAGGATACCGTTATTTAATACCTAGCAAGAATTTCATGAGCAAGGGAGAGGAAACAAAAGTCTTTTTAAACATCTAATAACACATTAGAAGCCACGTAAATGAATTGATGAGATCCCCAGAAAGAATCCCCATACATGTCCTAGCTTTAGGAAGAGAGAAAGGAAGGGTATGTAGAATCCCTTATTAGTTGTTGAAAGAAACAACCCACGTATTAGAACTGAGAAGATGGGAAAGAAAATGTCCCCCACCGTCTTTGACCCCTGTACGAAAAAACAATTTATAATTTTTTAATTTGTGCCTAGCTTTAAGATAATTTTAAAGTGAAAACTCAGAGTCTCCTTTAGATATAGCTTTTTTTTTATAAGTACCATTGATAAACTGTACAATTTGCGCAAATCATAATAAGTTGTATTCTGCCTAAATAATATCATTGTTTTGCTTAAATATTATCATTGTTTTGCTCTAGACATTAAAATTGTTTGAATCATGATTTATTCTTGGTGTTCATTTAGTTCTCATATCAGTTTGTCTCTGAATAGTAATTGCACATTGAAATGATGAATGTTTTTTTGCTTTTCACATCGTAACAAATGTCTTGTTTCAGGAGTAGTTTTTTAAGGTCTAATTTTAAGACAAATCAATGCCCCATAGTAACGATAGGAGTAGAAATTATAAGATGAGGTTGCTTATAGAAATTACCATTTATGTTATTGTCTATCGCATTATAAATGTTCGTACATGCTAATACTCTACATAATTTGTTTGCTAATGTTCTACATGATTCATTTGTTCACTGTAACTAATCAAATTGTGTAAATCTTTTGAAAAGGGAGAGAAGTAGATAATGCAACGTTATGATCTAAACTAACTTGTGATCTTAATTAATGTTTGATAATGATTAGTTACACACTGAAATCATAATGATTAAGGTTATTTTAATTTTTTTAAATATAGGAATACGTTTGTACTAAAGATTGTTTAAAGTTCATAGAAATAGGAATTATTAGATAATAGCTTAAATAATTCAGCCCCATTTTTATTGTAAACTAATGTTGGATAGGATATATCCAAGAGCTCTCAAAAGATAGCCCATGCTTCGACTGAAATAAAAGATATTTCAGTTTTGGTTGGGAGGGATGTCTCATGACTGAAGTCTTGCTGAAGCCAGAATCTGAAACTGTAACAAGTCCTAAAGAGAAACATGAGAGGCTAGAGGTCAAGGGTGAAATCAAATACTCCCATAGTTGTTTATCTGGGCACGGTCAATGGTCAAGATAGGGTCAACGAGCACCTGGCTGGATCCATAGGGCTTAGCACCTGGCTGGACCCAGGTGCTTTAGCATCTGACCTTAGCCACCTAGCGTCAAGA
>JAXCGZ010000542.1:5000-25000 GCA_037179515.1 Halocaridina rubra | reverse complement strand
TCAGCCCACGAATGTTTGAATAGTGAAGAGTGAAAGAAGCAGATCTATTAGGAGGTGCAAGGTTAAGAGCAGAACCATTACTACCACCAGGCGTGTCTGCCCTCAAGCCAATGGTGGAGTCAACACGATCCCCGGAGATTCTTCGCACCCCACTATGCCGGGTACTGGGGGCCATTAGTTGTGAACCTTCCATAAATAATGACAAAATGTGAGGAAAAGGAAAGTAAAAGAGACAGATGTGCAGAATGTTGTGACTTGTCAAATGTAATGGAATAGCAAGAGATGTGTAATGAATATGCCAGAATATTCAGTGTAGATGTAGGCATGAGGAAAGAACCGTCCTGAAGGAAGATTCAACCTGGAACTGTCTGGACCAGTCCTAGTTGCATCCTAATACCTTCAGTCGTAGGTATATATATATATATATATATATATATATATATATATATATATATATATATATATATATATATATATATATATATATATATATATATATATATATATATATATATATATATATATATATATATATATATATATATATATATATATATATATATATATATATATATATATATATATATATATATATATATATATATATATATATATATATATATATATATATATATATATATATATATATATATATATATATATATATATATATATATATATATATATATATATATATATATATATATATATATATATATATATATATATATATATATATATATATATATATATATATATATATATATATATATATATATATATATATATATATATATATATATATATATATATATATATATATATATATATATATATATATATATATATATATATATATATATATATATATATATATATATATATATATATATATATATATATATATATATATATATATATATATATATATATATATATATATATATATATATATATATATATATATATATATATATATATATATATATATATATATATATATATATATATATATATATATATATATATATATATATATATATATATATATATATATATATATATATATATATATATATATATATATATATATATATATATATATATATATATATATATATATATATATATATATATATATATATATATATATATATATATATATATATATATATATATATATATATATATATATATATATATATATATATATATATATATATATATATATATATATATATATATATATATATATATATATATATATATATATATATATATATATATATATATATATATATATATATATATATATATATATATATATATATATATATATATATATATATATATATATATATATATATATATATATATATATATATATATACATATATGTATATATGTTTATATGTATATATGTATATATATATATATATATATATATATATATATATATATATATATATATATATATATATATATATATATATATATATATATATATATATATATATATGAATATATATATATATATATATATATATATATATATATATATATATATATATATATATATATATATATATATATATATATATATATATATATATATATATATATATATATATATATATATATATATATATATATATATATATATATATATATATATATATATATATATATATATATATATATATATATATATATATATATATATATATATATATATATATATATATATATATATATATATATATATATATATATATATATATATATATATATATATATATGTATATATATATATATATATATATATATATATATATATATATATATATATATATATATATATATATATATATATATATATATATATATATATATATATATATATATATATATATATATATATATATGTATATATATATATATATATATATATATATATATATATAGTGGCATTCAGTTAGAATGCGTTCATCCCTAAGTATAGCAGATATAAGCTATAAGGTTGGATTCCTTTTATACCTTCTGTGGTGTGTAGTTGGTAGCGCCTTGACTTACTAATTATAAGTCCTAGGTTCGAGTCCCGGTCGGGGTAAAAAAATGATTCATGTTTTCACATATGTAATGTGCTTGCTTGGTTATTGTATAACCCGAATGAGATTGGGAATTGAATTAAATGCTAAAATGAAGCCACGAGTGAGGTTGGGGAATCTGTAATATGAACATAGTGGCATTCAGTTAGAATGCGTTCATCCCTAAGTATAGCAGATATAAGCTATAAGGTTGGATTCCTTTTATACCTTCTGTGGTGTGTAGTTGGTAGCGCCTTGACTTACTAATTATAAGTCCTAGGTTCGAGTCCCGGTCGGGGTAAAAAAATTATTCATGTTTTCACATATGTAATGTGCTTGCTTGGTTATTGTATAACCCGAATGAGATTGGGAATTGAATTAAATGCTAAAATGAAGCCACGAGTGAGGTTGGGGAATCTGTAATATGAACATAGTGGCATTCAGTTAGAATGCGTTCATCCCTAAGTATAGCAGATATAAGCTATAAGGTTGGATTCCTTTTATACCTTCTGTGGTGTGTAGTTGGTAGCGCCTTGACTTACTAATTATAAGTCCTAGGTTCGAGTCCCGGTCGGGGTAAAAAAATAATTCATGTTTTCACATATGTAATGTGCTTGCTTGGTTATTGTATAACCCGAATGAGATTGGGAATTGAATTAAATGCTAAAATGAAGCCACGAGTGAGGTTGGGGAATCTGTAATATGAACATAGTGGCATTCAGTTAGAATGCGTTCATCCCTAAGTATAGCAGATATAAGCTATAAGGTTGGATTCCTTTTATACCTTCTGTGGTGTGTAGTTGGTAGCGCCTTGACTTACTAATTATAAGTCCTAGGTTCGAGTCCCGGTCGGGGTAAAAAAAAAAAAAAAAAAAAAAAAAATGATTCATATATATATATATATATATATATATATATATATATATATATATATATATATATATATATATATATATATATATATATATATATATATATATATATATATATATATAATATATATATATATATATATATATATATATATATATATATATATATATATATATACTATATATATATATATATATATATATATATTATATATATATATATATTTTTTTTTTTTTTATTGTGTTCGTCAATAATATACGATATTTCGTCTTCATTAGTTCCTAATAATCTTCTAATGCTTTGCCAAAATTTGTGTGGGTCTTTTTCCTTTGAATGAATTCCATGATTATGAGTTTCTATTTGTCGTTATAAGACTAATTCTTCTTGAAATTCTTCTCGCAGTTCCTTTGAGGCGTGAGGTCCCCAAGGGAGTTCATACCATGAGTTTTGGAGGGTATAATACTGCCGCTGTAATTGTTTTCTTTTTGCAATTGGTTTTGGGTGTGGTAGCATTTTATATGTTGTCAGTGGCACTGTTATTTCCATTGCAGGTTTTAGTATGTCATACCTGTCTGTTGGATGATTATCTGTCTTTTGTGGTGTGTAAGACGTAGTTAGCAGTAGTTCGTGGATTAAGATGTTTTTCTATATTAGATTGAAAATGTTCCCAGTTAATATTGTTTCAATCACGAATAGGTGATATATCAATAGTTAGTGCTTCAGTAGAGAGTTTGATTATAAGTGGTAAGTGGTCAGTGGCTCTCACTCGGAAACATAAACAGGATATATTTAAAACATAATTACCTACATTGTGTTAGCATGACAAAGTGATATGTCATGAGATCATGACGTCATGCATTGTCATGTGCCTTAAATTGTCCTCGAGGCCCTATTATATGTACTAGAGACATGAATTTTGGCATGTGACTACTTTAACAAAATTCAAATCTCGTAACTTTTTTTTTTCAAAAATTCCCTATATGTCATGAAATATCATGATTGCAAGATGTACCAGTAGTAGGTTGGTTCATGGCAGCAGCCGTCCGTTGCGATACTACAGCTGAAGTTTTTTTGAACTTAAATAGGTCTGTCCAGGACAGTTTGATGTTAAGTCTTCCTTTAGTTACGGTTATTTTTCTATGCCTACAGCTACACTGAATATTCTTGGATATTCATTACATATCTTTTATTATCCCTTCACATCTGACAAGTCATTACACTCTTCATCTCTGTTTCTCTTTACTTTATGTATTTTTCTTGCCCAGGCCCGATGAGGGTTGTTTTATTTTATTATTTTATAGCCTGTCCTGCTGTCCAGTCATAAAAAAAAACATAACAAAAACAATGGGGAGTGACGTCACACTGATCGGCGATTTTTTTCACTCAGTTTATCTGAAATCTTTAATTTTTTACTTTATAAAAAGAAAAAAAATGGGCATGAACCTACTACCATTCTTGATAACCATGGGCAGTTTTAAGTAAATTCATTATGCAATAGATCTTCTAAAATATATTTAAGACAAAAATACCTCTTTTTTTTTCAATACAGAGGTTGAAAGAATGGAAACACCTGTATTATATTTATTTATGTATTAATGTGATTCAGTTTCACACATAATATATATTAACATATACTGATGCTGTAGCCAACTAATCTACAAATTATCAAAACATTTACTACTAAATTTTACCACAATATACTACGAGATCACAGTCAGTGCACCCCGGTAATCCTCTACTGTGCCTCCTCTTCCTTTACTTCTTGCACCTTTGCAGTCACTGGTTCTCACTGATGGCATTATGGTAGAGGATACATCCCAGGACTGTATGTCACGCCCTCTTCTGCCCTCTTACTCTTTTCGTCTTGAACTTTTCTTTTTCTGTTTTTTGCCTTTTCTTTATCCTCTGCTTTCCTCACTGCATCCAAGTGTGTTATACCTTTCTCCTTTATTTCCTTTGCAATCTTGCAGTATGAATTTTCAAACAGAGGATGCAAATTGAAAGTGACAAACATACTCTTTGCACCTACATATCCACTCCCACCGAGTATGGTACTTTTTACTACTCGCCAGGGAACATCGCATCTACCTTTCTGCCCTCCACCTTGCGAAGTACAAAAGTTATTTTCAATGTGGCACTCACTGCACACTGCCACTAAATTTTTTACCATGCCGTCTAACTTTCCTCCTTTTATCTTTATTTTCCTGCCACATGAACAACGTGCAATAGAGCGTACCCACTGCAACATGTTGTCTTTATCAAGTAATATATACTCGGTCCCTCTGTCACTTACGTCTCCAGTCAGGCACAACTCTTCGCTCAATTCGAGCTTCCTCTTCGATGCAATGGGTGTATTTGTGCTGAAGGAGGGCTCAGCATTGCTGCAAGAAGGCTCAGAAGAAGCTGACGTCACGCTGTTGCTGGTGTGGTTTTGGAGGGTGAGTCAGCCTCCTTGTCATCGTCTTTTTTGTCTTTCCCTTCTTACATACAATGGGAGGCATAATGAAATAGATACGCATTGAAAAAGAGCTGCATGACTTTCCTCATGAACAGCATGTGGGTGACTGATCAGTGATCACATCTGCCGGCGCCGCCAGGAAGTTGAGCGAGACTAAGAAAGCATTGCCACCTCTCGCCATATGTCCATACTCCATAAACACGCAATAAACTCAAGCCACGAAGCCGTGAGAAACAAAAAAAGGCCGTATTGTAAAGAGCACACGGGCTATACTGCCACACCTCCTCTTTAAAGGGCTGGCAGTCAGTCCATTTAAATCCACGCAGTGCTCTCGTGCACACTCCCAGCTGATAGAAATCAACTTCCGAAATGTTGTTGATTAAAAAAAATGTGTGTTTGAAAAAATTCAATTTTTGAAACTTTTATACCGTTTTTAGGGGTGAGACCCCCTTAAATCGCGAATAGGTGATATATCAATAGTTAGTGTTTCAGTAGAGAGTTTGATTATAAGTGGTAAGTGGTCAGAAGTAGTGATGGGTCCTCTTTCAATAACATACTTTAAATGATGGTGTTGGTTAGTAATGACGATATTAGATTTGGATGTTTCAGATCCATGTATCATAGCCCTAGAGTAAAAGCCTAAAATGTTTATTTGATTGTTAGTAATCTGTGATATATATGGCTAAAGTGAGTATTGATATTGTGGCCTTAACGAGTGATGTCTTGCATTAAGATCCCCTGTTAGTTATGAGGAAAATTGGAATCTCTTGTCTCCTTAGAAAATTATATTATTTTTTTTTATTAGTGTGACACCGGGACAGCAAAAACTGCCCTCATCAATAAAGGCTTGGTTACGAGAAAACAATAAGACGAAGGAAAAGAAAAATCTTAATGACAAGGCAGAGATGAGGTAATGTCACACAAAGGAGAATGACAGTCAGAAAAAAAAGTCATAGTATAGAGGACCCAGAGATTTGGACTAGACTCTGAGATGATGATTGAACTGCTTTTTTAAGAATGATAGGTCATAAGAATTAGGAAAGACAGGAGGAAAAGAGTTCCAAAGTCTGGAGATAGATGAAAAGAAGCAGTCACTGCGTCGACCAATCTGCGAGCAATAAATGTCCACAGAGTACCTGTGAAATGAGTGTTACGCGGCCTTGGCAGTGGGGGAGGGATGCAACTCACCAACTCATCAGAGCAGCAAAAAAAGTAATACCTTACTGCGAAGAGAGAGAGAATCCATATCAGAAGTAAGAGAAGGATGATTAATGAGTCTGACTGCCTTAGATTCAACCCTATCAAGGGTATAAGTATAAGAAGATGCACCCCAGATGTGTGAGCAGTATTCAAAGCAGGGACCGATAAGACCTTTATATATTTTAATGGCTGTAAAGAGGAAAAGTAATGACGAAAACAAAACAAAACCCCCAATTTTTTGGATGAAGATTTAGAAATTTGGATTATGTGATTCCTCCAAGACAAGTTACAGGCTGTATGGATTCCTAATATGTTTACAGAATTAAGAGGATTAATTTCGCTAGTTTTGAAGACAATGGGGTTATCAGGAGGAGAAGAAAATAAAGAGATAGACAGATACTGTCTTGGAGGGTATGAATTTAACTAAACTTTGAATGCTCGACTCAGATACCCTCTGCAAATCGGAGTTGAGAGTAGAAGAGTGATATGAGACTGATCACGAGTAGCATATGAATGCTGTGAAGAAAAGGCAGAGTGAAGGGTAGAATCATCAGCAAAGGCATGAAGAAGAGAGGAAGATGGGGATTGTAAATCATTGATAAAGAGAAGGAACAGAGTAGGTGAAAGAAGAGATCCCTGTAGAACACCACTGGGAACAAAAAAAAAAAGGATTAGATGTTGCACCATCAAAAACTACAGATATAAAATGGTCAGAAAGAAAACTGGAAATCAGAGAACAGAAAGAAAGGGCAAAACCTTAGGCAGGTAGTTTGGCCAACAGAGCCTTGTGCCGGGCTCTGTCAAAAGCCTTAGAGATATCAAGGGCGACGACAAAGGATTCCCCATAGTTCCTCAGAGATGATGTCCATACATGAGTAAGATAAGACAGGAGGTCACCAGTGGATCTTGCCTTGCAGAGGCCATACTGGTAATTGGAGATAAGTGAGTTAGATACAAGGCGATTCAAGAAGTGAGCATTGAACAATGTTTCAAAACCTTAGCAACAGAGGAGGTTAGGGCAATAGGTCGGTAGTTTCAAGGAATAGAGCAATCACCCTTCTTAGGAACAGGTTGAACTAGAGCATGCTTCCAAGGTGAAGGATAGATACTGGTTGACATAATGAGGCAAAAAAGACTGCAATGCACGGGAGCCAGTTCATCTGCAAACTCCCTAAGGAACCTTGCAGGGATGTCATTGGGACCAGTTGCGTTGTTTGTCTTCCTTATCCTTGCGTGAAGAGATGATAAGGAAGGACATAGAGTTAGAGAGGGGTTAAGATTGAGGGACAGGTGCACTGGAATCGTTAATAGAAGAGTTGGCAGAAAATGTGAGCCAAAGAGAGTGACTTTGTCAGTGGGAGAGCAAGCTATTGAACCATCAGAATGAATGAGAGGGGGAAAGCTTAAGTTACAGAATTTTTTGGAGAGGTTTTTGGCTAAGGACCAGAAGCTTTTGTCAGTGGGAGAGGAATTAAGATCATTAACTTTCTCTCTTATAAAGGAAGCCTTAGACCTCAGAATCTGAGCAGTACAGCAATTCCTAGCTATAATAAAAGCAAGGCAAGCTAAATTTGAAAGAAAGGCTTGGTAGGATCAGTGTGCCCAATTCCTGGCCTGGATAGCCATGGAGCAGGCACAGTCAAACCAAGGTTAAGGTGGAGAGAAAGTCTTTTTAGAAGAGGGGATGTACGCCTCCATCCCCAAGGTTAAGATCTCAGCAACTTTTAGAGCTACCTGATCAGGGTTGCGGGACCGAAAGCAATAGTCATCCCATGGGAAGTCAAAGAGAAAGTTACGCTAATTTTCATGTTGAGTACGCTCAAAGTGCCAAAGTTGGCGCTGAGTAGGAGGGATTGGTGGGGGCGGACAAAAATGGAAGAGATTGAGATTATAGAGTGGTCAGATTTACCAAGAGGAGGAAGCACAGAATAAGAGTAGTTTGAAAGGTTAGATGTATGAAATAGGTCAAGAATGTGTGCTGTATGTTCTTGGCAATCAGAATGCGATTAGGATGTTTGATAATTTGCTCCAGATCGTGAGAAATAGAGAAAGTAAGGGCCTCACTTTTTCCCAAATCAGTGTGAGAAGAATTAGGCCCCTCACTGTGGTGTACATTGAAGTCTCCAATGTAGAGAGCTTCGGCATGTAAGTGAGAAGATAGCAAAGACTCATGGCATGAGGACAGATATCCAAAGAAAGACAGAAAGTCGGTCGAGTTTGGAGAACAATAGCAGAAGCAAAGGAAAATACTGGTAGTGGAGAGATAGATATTTAGAAATAGAACATCAAATTCAGGAGACTCAAGATTCATGAGCCTCGCAATAGGAGTGTTAGTGTTGCAATAGGCACAGACCCCACCTTTAGAACGAAAATGAGTATGCAGATTATAGTGAGATATTTGAAATGAGCCAGTGGAGGCATGTATAGACAGCTGGGCTGCAGATAGGAGGAAGAGGTTAGGGAGGAAAGTGCCTAAGTGCTGTTCCACAGACGAAAGATTATAATAGTGACAAGTGAAAAAAGCAGATCTATTGGAAGGTGCAAGCTTAAGGGCAGACTCCCCTCTTTGCTGGGTACTGGGGGCCATAAGCTGTGAAACTTCCTTAGATAATAGCAAATATGAGGAAAAAAGAGAGCAAAAAGAGACAGATGTGGGGAGTGTTGTGACTTGTCAAATGCAATGGAATAGCAAGAGATGTGTAATGATTACGCCAGAACATTCAGTGTAGATCTAGGCAAGAGGAAAGAACCATCCTGAAGGAAGACTCAACTCAGAACTGTCTGGACCACTCCTAGTTGCATCCTAATACCTTCAGTTGTAGTCACTGCTAAAATCATCCAATAGTTGAAATCGGAGGTGTTTCTTTATTGCCACAGCAAAGCCTGTTTGATCTTTATGGAAAACGTTTCTTTGGTATGCATTATATCCAAGAAGCTTAAATTTCACATTTGCTCTTCTTGTATTGTTTAACAGTGTGATATCAGAGTCATATGCTCTGTAAACATAGATTTCATTACTCCTACGGGAAGTCTATGATGGGATGTTGTGATGAATAATGGTTAGTTTTGATAGTATATTATTCATCTTGTAGATTATAAGTTATATATATTTAGGATTTTTGCTTAACAGTATCAGTGGCATACCATAAAGTCTTTGTGAGATAAGGAAATTATGGTTATCCGTATACTAAATTCTGATACCGTTCAGGTCAAATTTGTTCTGTTCAAGATAAAGATGTAGTTGGTGTGGCTCGTACTTTTAGTTTGTATAGATATATTTCTGGTAGTTAGCTTAAAGCAAAATATCTCTTATTTTGTCTTCTTCTACGTCAGAGAGTAGGAGTTTATCGTTATTACCAGTGACATTAAAGTTGAGTTCCTCCCTCAACTTTCTCTTTTCCTTTTGTTTCGATGCTTGGCTTCTTGTTTGTTTTTCCATAGTTAGCTCAGGTGTCACGTTTCTATTTTCTTAGCCAATCAGAGATACATCAATGTTAGACTTCATGGGAATTGACTCCTCAAGAGACTGTAGGAGTTTTTTTCTTGCACATCTTTCACGTCAGCAGGTCCATCAGTTGTTCTTGCAGTTAGGTCAATAGAAGAGAAAGGTGATAGAGTAACAAGAGATGTTACTGTGGCTGGGTTTACTTTAGGCGATGGTCTTCAGGCACATTTTTAGATAGCTTGATAGTTGCTAAGTTGTTAAGTCGGCTAATTTCATTAACATTCTGTTCAAATGCATACAGGGTAATGGACTTCATCATTTGGCCATATAACATGGCACTAATTATAACTGTGGCCATTTCATCTGGTTTCATGGGATACTGGAGTTGTGTCATTTTGCATAATGCAAAGTGCGGTATGAGTTTTTCCTAATGCTTCAGAGTAGGATAGTGTAGGTTTCCTTTTGGCCTTTCTTACTTCAGCCAATTTCTCTTTTCTTATTTTATTCTTCAGGGAGCATCCAGCATCGAAAGTGGAGTGCTCCCCGGACCTATTGATGCATTTCTCGGTCTTTGTTTAGTTGCTCAGAGTTTCCTTAGCAAATAGTGAGATCACTAGAGCAGTCCCTAGTGACATAGTCTAAGCTGTAGCATTTAAAGCAAATTTTAATGTTCATGAAGATCTCGTCTTTATACATTTCTAGGGTTGATTATAGTGTTAAAGAAAAGAATTCCCTTATCCTTGATTTCCTTTACCATGCTTATGGTCTGGAGGTGTAGTTACAACGTGCTTTTGGTGATTGGAATCCTGATCATTGAGTCTACTTTGTTCTCATTAAGTCATACGACATCTACTTTGATTTTTTCGTTATCATAGTTAGCAACATATGGGTCTACACCATGAACGCATCTGCTTTCTGCACATTAAGTTCAGGTAGCCAGATTATATCAAACTTCTTTTTTTGTTAAAATGAAATTGCATTTACTGATGGTGAGTTTTTCACCTAGGACCAAAATTAAATGCATTTTTGTCACTGAGTATCTTGTAGACGTTGACATTGCCCTCACTGAGGTAATTTGAAATATCATCTCTACGATTATTAAACACCCCCTGAGGGGTCTTTGTCTTTAACAATGACTCTACCCATATCAACTTGACATTGGACAGTAGATCAAGGGATAAGAGATTGGAAGCAGTTATATTTACAGTAAGATTGCATGCAAGAGAAGAATTGAATAATTAATATGTGTGATGATAGAGTATGTTTAAATTTTTTATGATGATTCTTCTCTCTCTCTCTCTCTCTCTCTCTCTCTCTCTCTCTCTCTCTCTCTCTCTCTCTCTCTCTCTCTCTCTCTCTCTCTCTCTCTCTCTCTCTCTCTCTCTCTCTCTCTCTCTCTCTCTCTCTCTCTCTCTCTCTCTTTTACTTAAATATTAATAAACCATTTAATTTCACTTAATCTCATCACTGTCTCACAAACACACTCTTCTTACACAGAACTTTTTCAAACCCTTAAATGCAAAAGTTATTCTATTTCTATACTTAATATATTAGCATTCAGTTATGTTCTTAGTTATTATAATACTACTCAATAAACCAAAAAATTACCTAAAATGTGATCTATTAGAAAAAATTACGTATATATTTCTCTTATGTATTATCAAAATTGCATGTATGAATAGATTAACTGATTGTAAGCCAAAGTGTACGTCTTTTTTAATTATCTATTAATCATCATTATTGAAAGAAATTCTTTCATTGTGAATGCATCACTAAAGTACTGATCTTACTGTCAATTCATTCTTACTTATTAGACATTTTTCTTAAATTTTATGGCGTCATCAAGCTCATAATACTACCATAATTAGAATTCATTTAAACCATAGAAACTAAATGTATATGAAATGCATATTCATATTACTAATTTTTTAAAGTAATATACTTTGACACATGATATTTTTATTCAGAAAATCTGAAACTCTTTTTTTTTGTTTTCTTTTGTTTTTAGCAATGCTAAGACTTATTACTCCTACACTGTTAATATAGTGATTTGGTCCAGTCAAAATTTCAACACTGAATTTTCTTACCTAAACAACAAGCATAGCAAGTACTTATCTTCATTAAATGAAAATCCAGTGGTATCAAAACATCGCCAGTTTTTAAATAAGTTTTTTTCATGGTCATCATCTTTGATATTCACTTCATTCTTTGAAGCTAGAATCATATATCATTGTTGATATCTTCCCTCTCACTTTAAGAGACAATTATCCCAGAAGTCTTGAGTTTGAAACATAACGCAGTTCTGCTATTCATTCGCATAAATGTTTCAAACATAATCAATAATATTTTAATCCAGTTACAATATGTTTGTTGTGCCTAGGGTGATGTACCTATTTAAGAAGCTCGTCTATTTCGTCATCAGTTCCTATTTCAATTCTTGGATGCAGATGTTTTTCCATTTTTCTTTTTCTTTCAATTCTTCTATTAGTTTTCAAGCTCATCTCTATTTCTAAAGTTTTTTTGTATATTTATTCCAGTCTGTTTATTCCTTGACAGTAGATTCATTCTTATTGGTAACGCGGAATAGATAAAGCTCTCACTAGCTCAACTATATAGCAGACTTCTTTGCGAGAAATAAATTGAGTATACTCTTGCCATAATTCTTTATGTTAACACTTTGCCGGACTATTTTACTGAATTGACCTTACTGAAATGATGACTGGCTGTTCTACTTAACTAGGCTACTGAGATAGTCTTAGCGAGCTTCAAAGATGGCTTGAGCTATCGAGCTTCTAGGTTGGAAGGAGCCACAGAGCTCACAGATAAATCTTATATCTTCTTTCTCCGCATCTAGTCCCACTTCTATGTGGGGTCGATGCTTTTGACAGCTTTTCCCCACTTAACACGGTCATATACGTAGTCTTATGACAGTTGCCTCTGTGCCATATCCTCATGTCTTTTCATCTCATGGCCATGCCACTGTAGTTTTCTTTCCTGCATCTCCTTTTGATATCTCACTTACTTTCATGATCTCTCTTATACTTTCATTCCTGATCTCATCCCTTTTGGATATTCTACACTTCCATCGAAACATTTAACTTTCTGCAACAGAGTAATACTTTTCATAGAAATCTGAGATCTAAAGAAGAGAAAGGAGGTTTTGTATACATATATATGAATATGCTAATTCCCAAATTTAGACAAAGGAGCATGGAGGCTATAGTCCCTCTTTGTTGTCTAACATTGGATCCAGCGATCTAATAAATTCTATATGGTGCTTAATAGATGCCCATAATACAGAGAGTTATATTTATAGATTTGCGACACTCTTAAAAGCCTAGACACCATCTCGCTTTTTCAATGTTGCTTAGATTAGGGGTCCATATGGTACATGATGCAATAATTCACCGAAAATAATTCCGAGCTATTCGTTAACTGTTCCCTTAAGACACAAGTCTTCTAACAAGAATCACTAGCTCGTCGTTTACGGTTTATACCAGTTAAGTAAATAGTTAAAAAGATATAAAAGAAGTAGCCTTATATAAAACAAGTGATTGTATATCCTTTAAACAGACTCGGTAAATGTTAAAAATTTAAAAAAATTATGCGTCTCTTTAGACATCGCACTACAGGATAAGACTTTGTATACCAATTATATTGTATGCATCTATGATGTACACATTTTACCTACTGAGTTGGTCGTGGCTTGGAGATGACATATTTATCTGCTAACTTTCTATAATCTCTATATGTCTAATTTTGTTTTCTTGGTAGGTCGTTGTGGTCTTGAACTCGAGTCCAGTTTCATGAAGACCAATTCTAACCCCTTAAGCCACAGAAAGTTATTATCATAATATTGATAAATAATGAATAATGTTGGTATATAAAGATGGTGTTCAAGATAATAACAATATGGAAATTATTTATGATAACATTACAATATAAGATTTGTTACGATTTTCCTTTGTATCTTGATGGATTAAAGACTGGTCTGTCTTACCAAAAGATTTGCATTGATCCCATCTTGAACCATAGAGGATATGCAAAACTTTACATATTCACCGTGACGATTTAGAAGCGATTGTAGTGGTGTATGTAGTTCAAAATCCTCTCCTAATCAGGAGTTTGAAGGAAATGACATTCAAAAAGTTGAAACATTTGCGCTGTCAGTTCAGACTTAGGATTTGTAAACCATTTACCCGTACTGCTGCTTTGCACTTTCTTTAAACCTAATTGTCATTATTTGCAACAGAGTATGTGTGTATCAGTAGAATTTTGTCCGGAGTACCAATGCGCCAAATTATTAGTACTGTTGGTTCTATTTCTTATAAATTATCTAAATTTTTAGTTCGTTTATTCCCTCCTTTGTTGGGAAAAATATCTTCCTCCCTTATTTTTAATACCTATGATCTGACTGATGAACTTCAGAAACTTATCATAATAGATATGCATATGAAAAATATTGACGTTTGATCCCTCTATACCAAAGTACCCATAAATAACTTATTAGATTACGTTAGTTGTGAACTTGATAATCATTCTATTCAATTACCTAATGATGCTACAATGCAACTCATTCACCTTTGTGTTGCATATTACCAGCTTGTTTTTAGCGATGAATATTACCAACAGACTTTCGGTATGGCTATGGAAAACTCCTTTTCTCCTCTTCTTTCTAGTCTTTTTATGAAATTTTTTGAAAGACAGTACCTTCAAACTATGTTCCCTATAGTTTGGTCCCTATAAATGCTAATTTTCATGGGATTAATGTTGTTGATATACTGTGCTTTTCCCGTAGTGATATTAACGTCCAGGATTTATTGGCTAGGTTGAATAATTTGTTCCCTCTATGAAATTCACGTTAGAAAAAGAAAATAATAATAGCTTGCTATTTTAGACATTTTATTACATAGACAACCTTTTGCATTGAGGTTTGATAGCTTTAGAAAACCCACATATAATCTATGTTATGTGCATTTTTATTCTGGTCATGATCTCAATATAAAAAACAATCCAGAATTCCTTATATGCTTCTCTGTGTTTTCCGTATTGTAAGCCCAGAATTCCTTGATGCTGAGATTGGTAAAATCTGTGATATTTGAAAAATCTTTGTTATCCCAACTGGTTCCTAAATACTTGCTTCAGTGCTGCAAAAAGCACATTTCAAAGACCTCCCCTCCCCGACACTAATGTTGTTTCGAATTTGAATAATACCCTAGTAATTCCCTACTTTTCAGGGATGTCATAGCTTATTCAAGATTTTGAGAATATTTAATGTCTGGTAAGTTCTCACATATGAAAATGCTTTTTTACAATGTGATGATTAAAAATAGTTCTGTTTTCATTTATATTATTATATTTAAGATTCAATGTAAAGATGGTGATGAGTATTATGTTGGCCACACTAGCAAATCATTAGAATTTCGTGTCAATCAACATAAATATAACGTTAGAAAATGTCAGTTCTCCAGTGCTTTGTTCAAGCATTATGCTGATTGTAATCACAACAAAGCTTCTATCTTAGTAAGAAGTAATGAAATTATTACTAGAAACAACTTGGAGCACCAGTATATTAACTTAAGTCATGATTTATATGTAGTTGATCTCATATTATCAAGAATGCTTCATTCAAGTTAGAAAAATGCAAATTTGGAAATAACATAAGTCTTTTTATCTAATTTATTCTCTTTATATCCATACTTGATTTATTCTAACTTAAAAGAAAAAACCTATCAAGTATTTCTATTTGTTATTATTACTATTATTTCACCATTATTTTTGTCATTTTATAATAAATATATTACAAGCTTTATAATTTTTTTTTTTTTTACTATTTCAAATATTATTGATTAATTTTTTTCGGATTTTTCGTGATTACTGTTAATATTATTTTTCCTAACTGTTTTTCTATTTGTATTATCATATTTGGTCAGCAATTACTTCTATACTTGTTATATTTGTTAGTAGTGTTATCATTATTATCATTATCACTATTATTCTAAATAGCGCTATTATCATTAGTACTCTTATTATTATTATTATTATTATTATTATTATATTATTATTATTTTTATTATAATTATTGCTATTATTATTATTATTATTATTATTATTATTATTATTATTATTATTATTATTATTATTATTATTATTATTATTATTATTATTATTATTATTATTATTGATTATTATTATTATTGTTATTATTATTATTATTATTATTATTATTATTATTATTATTATTATTATTATTATTATTATTATTATTTTTATTATTACTATTGTCAACACTTTTGTGAATAAAATGCAACACGTGATTAAAATCTAGAAATTATAGTTTTTCTTTAACATTATCGTGAGCTGCTAATAATTTTTTTTATATAAAACACTAACTTGTTCTCATTTTTGTTTCAGTTCACTCTCCAAAAGATATCGTTGCCTTTCATAGCAAAATTTCTTTCTCTCAAGCTGTTTTCCATATAGGTTAAAAAGTACACATTTTGGAATCACACTGTAAAGCATAATTTTTTTTTTAAATAAAACATCAAGTCTTGCCTCTTCCCACATTTGCAGACACTTCTCCCATTGTCGAGCTTTTAGCCACACTTGCCGACCGTATCTATTTATTATAATATCTGAAACAGTTTTAGTTTCAGGAAAACGTATTTTTATAAGGAATTGTAGAACGATCACCAGCCAGTATATTCTCAAATGTTTATTCCAATTGTCTTCTACACTATCTTGAAACGATTCAAACTTTCACTGAGTTCATATTCATGCCTACACCTACAAAAACAGAACAAAACAGCAAAACTTAATATATGCACAAAGAACAAATAACAACTATTAATAAAAACAAAATTACATGTATATACATATCCATATACATACGCATATAAGAATCAAATTAAAAATATATATTTTTTTAAAGTTAATGCCATTGACCACATTAGAATATTTTCAAAGGATAGCTTGAGCAGTCTAAATTTAATTCGGGGTTCTTCCTTTTAATTATATATATATATATATATATATATATATATATATATATATATATATATATATATATATATATATATATATATATATATATATATATATATATATATATATATATATATATATATATATATATATATATATATATATATATATATATATTTATATATATTTGTGTGTGTGTATATATATATATTTGTGTGTGTGTGCGCGTGTGTTACATAATCAAACAAGCACATTACCATGTGCAAAAAAAAACGAAGCCACGAGTGAGGTTTTTTGTTGTGAAAATAGGTCTTCTGCATAAATCGATAGTTATATAAAAATTATTCATATACTCAGATATATTAATTCTTATATAGTGTTGGTTTCATAAATCTTTTGTATATACTGCCTTTTAAATCAGATATTCCACAATCCAATTTCAGTGTTTTACGTATATCCTTCAATTTTCTTGTGTACAATTCCTTAAATCAACATCAGCTTTGAATAACAGTGATGGTCATATTGGGTGACGTTGTTGGTAGATACTCCTGAAACCGTCATTTAAGATCATTGCGTCTCGTTGATCTTGGTTAGTTTTACCGTCACTCATTATTTAAAACTACAAAATAAACTTCAACAAACAATGAACTTTAAGAATCTTAAAAGTTAACGGCATCTTACGCTGAAAACGTTTCGAAAGATTCCCCTATGTGCTCTCCTGAATCTTACATTTCATATGGTGGAAACCGTGATTAGCAATAATGTCTATATGACTACATTTTGACCTAAGAATTCCCTTAAGACCCCGGGAGTTCATAGTAGCTGGTTAATACTACCATTCCTTTTCTAAATTTAAATATTAAATAACTGATATCTAATGCATGTTCTGCCTAAAGGAATTCACAATTAACTTTTATTCAAGCATTCATATTATAATGTGTCCTTCCAGAATAAACCATATTTTTTTATTAAGGTGGCCAGACCCATATGTATATTTCAGCTGAGACATCTTTTTTTATTTATGGGTATCTGTGAAAGACTCTTCAGCAATGTAGTTATTTATTTGAAAAAAAAAAACATAAAAAATAAAATAATTACAGTGCCTTCATTATGAATAATGCAAGGAAAATTACCTTTATCAAAGAATAAAATATGTCACCCAGTATTAAAAGAATACATTCCATTATCACCTGAAGAAGATTGAGATCTTCCTGATGGACCTTTGCTAATTTGCATTGAATGGGAGATGCCCCATTTTTCCTTCAGCCAATATTGTTAAGTCCTTTCCTCAATAATTAGCGCCTTTGAGCGTAGTAATCTTTCACCCCCCCCCTGTCTATTTCCTCCAAGTCAGATTTAATTTTATGAATCTGATAAAAACTAAATACGTCTCTGATGGTATTCCAGGTGTCTTATGTTTTTTTTTTTTAATATCTGAAACTTCAAGATATATCCTGCTTTATATATATATATATATATATATATATATATATATATATATATATATATATATATATATATATATATATATATATATATATATATATATATATATATATATATATATATATATATATATATATATATATATATATATATATATATATATATATATATATATATATATATATATATATATATATATATATATATATATATATATATATATATATATATATATATATATATATATATATATATATATATATATATATATATATATATATATATATATATATATATATATATATATATATATATATATATATATATATATATATATATATATATATATATATATATATATATATATATATATATATATATATATATATATATATATATATATATATATATATATATATATATATATATATATATATATATATATATATATATATATATATATATATATATATATATATATATATATATATATATATATATATATATATATATATATATATATATATATATATATATATATATATATATATATATATATATATATATATATATATATATATATATATATATATATATATATATATATATATATATATATATATATATATATATATATATATATATATATATATATATATATATATATATATATATATATATATATATATATATATATATATATATATATATATATATATATATATATATATATATATATATATATATATATATATATATATATATATATATATATATATATATATATATATATATATATATATATATATATATATATATATATATATATATATATATATATATATATATATATATATATATATATATATATATATATATATATATATATATATATATATATATATATATATATATATATATATATATATATATATATATATATATATATATATATATATATATATATATATATATATATATATATATATATATATATATATATATATATATATATATATATATATATATATATATATATATATATATATATATATATATATATATATATATATATATATATATATATATATATATATATATATATATATATATATATATATATATATATATATATATATATATATATATATATATATATATATATATATATATATATATATATATATATATATATATATATATATATATATATATATATATATATATATATATATATATATATATATATATATATATATATATATATATATATATATATATATATATATATATATATATATATATATATATATATATATATATATATATATATATATATATATATATATATATATATATATATATATATATATATATATATATATATATATATATATATATATATATATATATATATATATATATATATATATATATATATATATATATATATATATATATATATATATATATATATATATATATATATATATATATATATATATAT
>JAXCGZ010000541.1:55000-58406 GCA_037179515.1 Halocaridina rubra | reverse complement strand
GAGCCCTTAGTAATAACAATAATAATGATAATAATCTCCACAATCATCATCAAAGGAAAATTATTATTGCCAATAATAATAATAATAATATGATCTAGAGAGAATTTTTGGAATAGACATCATGAAAGTAATGCAAAGGTATATTAAAACCCAGGAGAGAATTCGATATTCATTACACATCCTTTATAATCCCTTTATATCTGGCTGGTCGTTACACTCTCCGTCTCTGTTTCTCTTTACTTTATGTATTCTTCGTGCCCAGGCAAGATAAAGGCTGTTTTATTTCCGTCCTGGTGTCAATTTTTTTTTTTAAATAAGCCGCGATGCACAGAATTTGCAATAGGTGAACCACGATATAGTGAGGGAACAATATATATATATATATATATATATATATATATATATATATATATATATATATATATATATATATATATATATATATATATATATATATATATACACACACACACGGTGATCCTTCGCTCTATCGCGTTTCTTGCCTCGGGAATTTACTGTACCGTGATTTTTTTTTTTTTTGGCATTTTTTTTTTTTTTTTGCAAAAATATTAAAATATTAAAAAAATTAAAATTTTCAGTATTTTAATTTTTTTATTGAAAAAAAAATTTCATTTGACAAAACAAATTTATTTCCCAGCCTACGAATAATAAAACAGTAAAAAATAGTAAAAAACATAAATTTAGATATATAACTCACAGTATTGCATGCATCATGTGAAATACTGTCCGATATCGTACAATGTATTGGGGTCGCACCTAAGTGAGCTAGCATATATATTAAAATTTCCAGTAGTTTTATGATTTTATTGATAAAAAAACGTATTTCTTAGCCTAAGAATAATAAAACAGTAAAAAATAGTAAAAATCATAACTAACAGTATTGCACCATGTAAAATACGATACCGGTATCAGCGTCTCGGAAAACGAAAAGGGTCGAACCTACGTGAGATAGTACATATTGACATTTTCATTATTTTATTGATAAAACAAGTATTTCCTAGTCTAAAGGTAATAAAACAGTAAAAAATAGTAAAAAACATAAATTTAGATATATAACTCACAGTATTGCATCATGTGAAATAGTGTCTGATAGCGTACAATGTATTGGGGTCGCACCTACGTGAGCTAGCATATATATTAAAATTTCCAGTAGTTTCGTGATTTTACTGATAAAAAACGTATTTCTTAGCCTAAGAATAATAAAACAACTCTGTTACTTTTTACTTAATGTATTCTTCGTGCCCAGGCTCGGTGGGGGCTGTTTTATTTTATTTTATTGTTTGGCCCATCCTGGTGTCACAGTCATAAAATATATATATATATATATATATATATATATATATATATATATATATATATATATATATATATATATATATATATATATATATATATATATATATATATATATATATATATATATATATATATATATATATATATATATTACGTACTGTATAAACCCTCCCTGCCCTGTTAAAAAATCACCCTTTACTTTATAAATAACAGCAAGCAACGTAAATTTTTATGAAAGTGATAGGAAAACTTACCGTGAATGAAGTGATTATGACATGACATACTCATATACATAGGTATTTTACAATTATTTTTACGTTTACATACTGTATAAACCCTCCCTGCACTGTTAAAAAAACACCCTTTACTTTATAAATAACAGCATGCCACGTAGGTGAGAGCCTTTTCATTTTCCGAAACGCTGATAGCGGCATCGTATTTTACATGGTGCAATACTGTTAGTATTTGTTTTTTATTATTTTTTACTTTTTTGTTATTCTTAGGCTAGGAAATACTTGTTTTATCAATAAAATAATGAAAATTTTAATATTCACTAGGTCACGTACGTGAGAGCCTTTGCATTTTCCGAAACGTGATACCAGTATCGTATTTTACATGGTGCAATACTGTTAGTACTGTATTTATGTTTCTTACTATTTTTTACTCTTTTCTTATTCATAGTCTAGGAAATACTTGTTTTTTCAGTAAAATAATGAAAATTTTAATATTCACTAGGTCACGTCGGTGAGAGCCTTTGCGTTTTCCGAAACGCTGATACCGTTATTGTATTTTACGTGGTGCAATACTGTTAGTATCCATGATTTTTACTATTTTTACTGTTTTATTATTCTTAGGCTAAGTAGTACGTTTTTTTTATCAATAAAATCATGAAACTACTGGAAATCTTAATATATAGTATATGCTAGCTCACTTAGGTGCAACCCCAAGACATTGTACGCTATCGGACACTATTTGACATGAGGCAATACCCTGTACTGTGAGTTATATATCTAAATTTATGTTTTTTACTATTTTTTACTGTTTTATTATTCGTAGGCTGGGAAATAAATTTTTTTTATCAATTAAATAATGAAATTAGTATTTTTCAATAAAAAAAATGAAAATACTGAAAATTTTTATTTTTTCAATATTTTAATATTTTTGCATATACCCAAAAAATAAAATAATAATTTGCCCCCCCCCCAAAAAAAAAAACGTGGTACAGTGAAAACGCGAACCGAGAAATGCGATGTAGCGAGGGATACTGTATATATATATATATATATATATATATTATATATATATATATATATATATATATATATATATATATATTATATATATATATATATATATATATATACAGTGTTCCCCCGGTTATTCGCGTTCCTTGGTTCGCGTTCTCACTGTATCGCGATTTTTTTTTGGGATAAATTATTATTTTATTTTATGGGTCTATGCAAAAATATTAAAATATTAAAAAAAAGAAAAATTCTCGGTATTTTCATTTTTTTATTGAAAAAAACATATTTCATTATCTAATTGATAAAAAAAATTTATTTCCCAGCCTACGAAAAATAAAACAGTAAAAAATAGTAAAAAACATAAATTTAGATAGATAGATAATTAGATACGTTTATTGACCACCTCTTTTGAAAAGTATAATCTTTACAAAAGGAATATTTGGTCCAAATTACAATGAATAAATACAATAGATTTTGTACAATCATCAAATAAGTAAATGAATTTTAAATTAATATACATTGTACTAATAACTGAATGATATACGTACGTACAGTATAACTCACAGTATTGCATCATGCGAAATAGTGTTCGATAGCGTACAATGTATTGGGGTCGCAGCTACGTGAGCTAGCATATATATTTATATTTCCAGTAGTTTCATGATTTTATTGATAAAAAAAACGCATTTATTAGCCTAAGAATAATAAAACAGTAAAAAATAGTAAACAGTATTGCACCACATAAAATACGATACCGGTATCAGTGTTTCGGAAAACGCAAAGGCTCCCACCTACGTGACCTAGCGAATATTATATTTTCATTATTTTATTGATAAAACAAGTAT
>JAXCGZ010000541.1:0-52500 GCA_037179515.1 Halocaridina rubra | reverse complement strand
ATGCTTTAAAAACCTACAAGTGTTTTTTTTCCTTCACCCTGATATAGGGAAATTTGCTTTGTCATTATCTCTAGATATTCCTTTACTCATCTAGAAAGGTTTTCTATTCACTATGTATTGTCTTCTCCCATGACATGAAAAATTGCCTTATCAATGGCATTCTACTCTTTTATTGACTTAGAGGGCATATGGAATGCCACAGAATGATATTCTCCAAAGTAGTTTGGGCATTGCTATTCAGAGGAATAATAATAATAATAATAATAATAAGACTTGATAGTAGTCTCGTCATTTTTATTCTCAAAGTTGCCTGGGTGAACAGGCCAGAATCATTATGGAAGATCTCTTCCAATATTGGACTTTCTCATAGAGCTCTTAGGGAGTGTATGTTGTGTTGTAGATGTATATGATTGTAAGCAGCACTGTCTTCAGTAATGTTTTGGATTATTTGCTCTGATGTGTTACATCATTAACAGAGCCGTCCTTCCTCTTCTGATAGCTTAGAAGGGCTTGGTGGTACCCACATTGTTGTCTGGCCAGGTGGACTCTGTGTTTATGATGAAGGAAGTATTTGCAAGGATGAATGTCAGGAGGTTATGTATGCAACGCATGGCTGGACATTTTGTCTGAGGATACTTCTTACTAGACAGTACGTCTATGGACACCATGCCTACCAGACTTTAAGCTTAATAGACATGATGCCTAAAGGACACTTCACAGTGGCGATAACATTGTTGCTTTGTCAGAGCTGTCAGTATATAGTTAAACTACATGAAATGATCAATGAATTATCTTTTGTAATATGAGTTCACTTAATTGACACAATCTGTTGACATTCAGCATTAAATAGTAAGGAAACCCATCAGTGAGACACTACTGTATTAAGTGTGTTGCTATATTTTAGGTCCTGACTGGCTAGGTCAGGTTGGATTGGGTTAGGTTAGGTAATCTTAAGGGTAAGCTGCATCTATTAAGCATTCACCTTTAGGCATCATGTCTGTTAGTCGTAATGTCCATAGGCATAATATCTTGTAAACAAACTGTCCGGGTACCATACAGCTTTGTGTAAGCATTGTGTGAATGGATGGGCTTGTGAGTTAACTGTTTATGGACATGTGTACAGAGGCATTGTTTTTATGTTCCTTGGAGTTTTGGAATTGATTTATGTAGGTTGCAGCAAGTATTTGTGTCTCATATCCATATTGTCTTTGGCTTTGAGGACTTTGGTTTCTTGGTGTAAGTGGTTAGTAGGTGTTATAGCTGTGCAGCCTATGGTTATTTTTAATTCTTTGTTTTGTATAGTTTGTAGAATGTTGATGTGTTTTAGTGAGCTTAGAGCCCAAACAGAGTTTACTTTTTCTATCTCTAAGTGTATCTATTGTTTGCATGCTGCTGTAGTTGCTTCTTTGTTGTGTCTGTATGTTGAATTGGCAAGTTATCTGAGGGCATTGAGTATTTGTCTGTTTGTGTTATGTTTAAATGATGTTGATGTATGTTATACCAAGGAGTTTTGGTGTGTGTGTGTGTCTGTGTTAAGGGGTTGTTGTTTATGGTGAAGTGTGAAATGTGACAGTGTTCTGCTGCTCAGCTTTTGAGGAGAGTAACTGTGGATATGGCTGGGGCTAACTTAAGCCTGTTTGTGGTGAACCATTCTTGTAGTCTAATGTGCTGAGGTAGGGCTGGAAGAGATTGCAGCTGTATTTGCGAATTGATGAATGCTTGTGAGTGCTATGTTGTCTACCTGGAAAGCTATGTGTACTTGGGATGAGGTAGGAGCGGATTGATTGTGTGCGTATAGGTTAAAGAGATTGTTGATGATGTGCATAGTAGTGTAAATGAAAGAAATTGATTGGAAGTGTAATCTTTCCGGTAAGTTATGCAAATTATTTGTATAACTATTATTAATATTAATATACTATACTTATCATCAGGGTTTGTGCCTTATTGCCGTATCTATGTGTGGTGTTTACTTTTAGGTGTACCGGGATGACCATCATTACTCCTTGCTCCTTATTATTACTTTTTGTTTGTATAAACCATTGCATTCCATCTGCATGCAGTGTTTCATTTGCTTTTAAGTATTTATGTATAACTACTGTTACTCCTTTTATTTTGAGATTATTCAGGCCTTCAACACCCACCCTCCTATCCCCTGTTTGCTTCCTGGAAGGTGGTCTGATTGGAAAAGTTTGGCTAGGTAACAGTGAAGGGAGGCACAGAAATTTTTTCTGATTTTTTAAGCTGAGGTCTAAATCACCATTACCTATAAAGAATGGAAACTGGATTACCAATACGGTCATATGTCTGGAACTATTAGTTCCATATTTTTGAGAATCACTGAATTCTGAATTATCCAAACTACCACTGGAAAGAGGGCCTTTACGAGCTGCATAGACTTATAAAAATGTGCTTTTCCTCCCTTAAAATGCCTTTTCTCTTCCATTAAAAGCTATTTGTTTTATTCTGTTGTAGTTAAAATATGGAAAAAACAACATATTTTGCTGTGTTCAAAATTTGAGAGTTGACAGGTGATACATTGACCAGACATTGAATTTTAGTTTCTTGAATCTTTTAGTAAACAAGTTCACCTTATATCTATGTTGGTGTTTTATGACAGAAAATTATTCTTTTTTTTTCTTTTATGATTGTGACACCATGACGGGCCAAACAAAAATAATGAAATAAAGCAGCCCTCATCAGGCCTGGCCACGAAGAATACATAAAGTAAAGAGAAACAGAGATTAAGAGTGCAATTACTTGTCTGATGTGAAGGGATAATAGGAGATGTGTAATGAATATCCAAGAATATTCCGTGTTGATGTAGGCATAAAATAAGAACAGTAACCGAAGGAAGACTTAATATCGAAAGTCATCTGCATGATTTTGGAAGACCTCTAAAATTTAGGGGAAGAGTGAATTTTGTTAAGGTTTGACAGACAATTCTTAGCTTTGTTCATGCATAAATATACCCATTGGAGTTTGTGTTAAATAAGATTGAGGTCTTGGGAGAATGGACTATACTTTTATTACTAAAGTATTCCTGCAAAACAGCTGCAGATCACAAAAACCTCCGAGAATATGGGTATTCTTCTATCTGTCTCTACATCTCCTACAGACTAGGCCAGTGGTTCTTAACCTTTTTTTGTGTAGTGCCCACTTTCAACTAGTTGCATAGCCCATCACCCCCCTTCATTTGGGAACGGCAGGAAATGTGAATAAGTTTTCTTAATGTGGATGATAAAATTATTTTCAAAAAAATGCAGATAATAAGATTTAAAAATTACATAGATAAAAGTGAATTATGTCTAAAATGTTTAATTTACATTAATTGTGACTTAATGGCTTCCTTTTGGCTCAATGAGATCTTGAGAGATTTTCTGTATCAGGTTCAATGCTAGTTAATCGAATTTACAAGTCTCTTCTTTGATTAATTACCAATATATTTTGCTGCTTAATAAGAATTTGCAACACTACACTGTATCCTATCTCCACTAAGTGTGAAGAAAGAAAAAGCAGGTACGAGTAATTTTATTTTCTGTAATATTTTATGATGTAATTTCCATTTTGGGCTACAATGTTTCATAACCAAGCTGCTTAAAATATACTTTAGCTTCGAGATCATTTTATAAGTCTTCATGCTACTGTACTATCACTGAGAGGAACTGACTTTGTTACAGCACTTTTACCTGGGCAAATCATTGTATGTAAAGCTTCCTTTATTGCTGGCAATAGCAGTTTCACCAATAGTATTTTTTTTTTTTTAAGAGTGTGACACTGGGACAGGCAGAAACTACCCTCATCAATAAAGGCCCGGGCACGAGAAAATACCAAGACGAAGGAAAAGAAAAAGGTTAAGGGCAAGGCAGAGATGAGGTAATGTCACAAAGGAAAACGAAAGACAGAAAAAACAGTCAAAGTACAGAGGACCCAAAGATATGGAGGGCTAGGCTCTGAGATGACGATAGGTCTGCTTTTTGAAGGATGAAAGGTCATAAGAATTAGGAAAGACAGAAGGAGGAAGAGAGTTCCAGAGTCTGGAGGTAGATGGGAAGAAGCAGTCGCTGCACCAACCAATCCGCGAGCTACAAATCTCCACACAGTACCTGTGAGATGAGGCCGCTTGGCGAGTGTTACGTGGCCTTGGCAGTGGAGGATGGATGCAACTCGCCAACTCATCAGAGCAGCGATGGAAGTAGTAGCGATAGAAAAGCGAAAGGGAAGGTAACTTATGGCAGAGAGAGAGAGAATCCAAGTTAGAAGTAAGAGAAGGATCATTAACGAGTCTGACTGCCTTAGATTCAACCCTATCAAGAAGATAAGTAAAGGAAGAAGCACCCCAGATGTGTGAGCAGTATTCTAAGCAGGGGCGGATAAGACCTTTGTAAATTTTAAGTAACTGCAATGAGGAAAAGTAATGACGAAAACAAAACAAAACCCCCAATTTTTTGGATGAAGATTTAGAAATTTGGATTATGTGATTCCTCCAAAACAAGATAGAGGCTATATGGATTCCTAATATGTTGATAGAGTTAAGAGGATAAATTTCTTTAGTTTCGAAGACAATAGGGTTATCAGGAGGAGAAGAATATAAATAGATAGCCAGAAACTGTGTCTTGGAGGCATGGAATTTAACTAAATTTTGATTGCCTCATTCAGATACTCTTTGCAAATCGGAGTTAAGAGTAGAAGAAAGAGTGATACGAGATTGATTATGAGTTACAGATGAAGGTTGTGAAGAAAAGGCAGAGGAAAAGTGAAGGGTAGAATCATCAGCAAAGGCATGAAGAAGAAAGGAAGATGGGGATTGTATAAGATCATTGATGAAGAGAGGGAAGAGAGTAGGTGAAAGAACAAAGCCCTGTGGAACACCACTTGTAACAGAGAAAGGGCTAGATGTCGCGTCATCAACAATTACAGATATAGAACGGTCAGTAAGAAAACTGGAAATCAGAGAACAGAAAGAAGGGGTAAAGCCATAGGCAGGGAGTTTGGCCAATAGAGCCTTGTGCCAGACTCTGTCAAAAGCCTTAGAGATTTCAAAGGCGACAACAAAGGATTCCCCATAGTTCCTCAGAGAAGATGACCATACATGAGTAAGATAGGACAGGAGATCACCAGTGGATCTTGCCTTGCGGAAGCCGTACTGGTGATCGGAGATAAGTGAGTTAGATTCAAGGCGTTTCAAGAAGTGAGCATTGAGCAAAGTTTCGAAAACTTTAGCAATAGAGAGGTTAGGGCAATAGGTCGGTAGTTGGAAGGAATAGAGCAGTCACCCTTCTCAGGAACAGGCTGACCTAGAGCATGCTTCCAAGATGAAGGATAGATATTGGTTGACAGAATGAGGCGAAAAAGACGGCAAAGCACGGGAGCCAGTTCTTCTGCAATCTCCTTAAGGAACCTTGCAGGGATACCATCGGGACCAGATGCCTTGTTCATCTTTAGCGAGCGAAGAACCTTATGAACTTTGCGTGAAGAAAGGATAAGGGAGGGCAAAGGGTTAGGGAGGGGAAAAAACTGAGGAACAGGTGCACTGGAATCATTGAAAGAAGAGTTGGCAGAGAAATGAGAGCCAAAGAAATTGGCTTTGTCAGTGGGAGAGCAAGCTATAGAACCATCAGAATGAATGAGAAGGGGAAAGCTTGAGTTACAGAAGTTTTTGGAGAGGTTTTTGGCTAAGGACCAGAAGCATTTGTCAGTGGGAGAGGAGTTAAGGTCATCAACTTTCCTTCTTATAAAGGAAGCCTTAGACCTTCGAATCTGAGCAGTACAGCGATTCCTTGCTATAAAAAGCTGAGCGACTTAAATCGGAAGGAGAGGCTAGGTAAGATCGATGAGCCTGATTCCTAGGCTGGATAGCCATGGAGCAGGCACGGTCAAATCAAGGTTTAGGAGGAGAGAAAGTTTTTGTAGAAGAGAGGATGTACGCCTCCATTCCTGCTGCCATGATCTCGGCAACTTTTAGAGCTACCTGATCAGGGTTGCGGGACTGAAAGCAGTAGTCATCCCATGGGAAGTCAAAGAGAAAGTTACGCAAATTTTCATGTTGGGTACGCTCGAAGTGGCTTTCCACGTTTTGCAATTAATTTTGAAAGTCTATAAGAAACAGCAAGCCCCTTCTCTAATTGCATAGTTGTCTTGGTAAACAGCCCTTTGATACTAGGACGATTTTTTAAATTATTTTTCATATGGCGAAAGTTTTCCACATCTTTAGCTGCTTTGTCAGGATGCATTTTTCTTAAGTGTTCAACCTTTCTTGAAGGCTTCATTGCTTCATTTGAAAATGTTTTTGTACACATCAAGCACATTGGCATATGCTCAGTTGTTAATGAATGGGATAATCCATATTTAAGGTACTCATCGAGTACAGATGACACTTCCTTTTTCCACTCATCATAAAAATTTGAAGGCCTATCCCATCATATAAATTTGTATATTAATGTCACACAACGAAAATCACGAAAGATCATGATTCACGAAGTAGATAAGCAAGACTGAAATTCGAAGGTGACGGGAAGGGTTGCCGAAATGGTTATGTTCGTAACGTGTTACATTTTGCTCATATTTTCAAAATGTTACGATTGTTACAATTCAGGGATTTTTTTGTTATGTTATGAAAAATTATTTAATTTTTTTTAATTTGCAAGAACATCTATTCATAGATGATCCATTTTTTTAGCATTAGGAATAATTGAGTAAAATAAAAAATAAATTGGAAAACTGCAACTTTCTTATATTTTGCCATCTTGCATGTTTCATACAAGTTTAAATCCTTTTTGAATGTTTTTCTTGCTCTGATGCCAGAAACATAGTAGAAATATATTTTTTCTATGGCCAGAAAGTTTTTATTGATAGTAATGGTGTGCATTATTTTAAAAATGATCTCTTTCAACATGTATTGTTTTCAGTGTTTAGCTTTTGTTTTATGTAAGTAAATATAACAACCCTGTCATAATTGATTTGCTATTTAAGTAAAAATTTAATTTTATTATGTAAACTCAGTCCCCCAAGAATTTACTGCCACTTCATCAAGACAAGCACCCCTAGGGGATGCTATCGTCCAGGTTAAGAACCACTGGACTAGGCCTAAAGCAGCCGTGATGACTGCCTAGAAAAGACTGGGATCGTGACCTAGCCTCTTTGTAGTCTTGACTAGGAATTACTCTCTCTTTTACTAAACTAAATGCTACACTTATGCCTCCAACACCTCGAATAAGCTGCAAGATACAAAAATGTGATGGAGGTGGGAGGTCTTTCTGTGTATGTCTAGACCAATGAAATTAGAATATGATTTGCCCTTCAATTAGGTAAATGCCCCAGATCAATTGATGTGAGTCCAACTAGGATAATGCTGGCTCCCGTGCAGGTGCCTAGGCCTAGTTTCCATGTTATAGCACCAGTTAACATGGTGTCCATTTGTGCCTTCAGGCACAACCCTTTTCCTATCAGTTTTATATCAAATATGCGAGATAGGAAGCATGGGATCCACACCACGTGGTACCAATTCTAAACAGCATGGCAGACAATAGCTATAACTTGTAATTTAATTTAATGTTTTTAAAGAATTTATCACTGTACTTACTTTAATAATCAATTCCAAAAGCATGACCTTTATTCTCTCATTGAGAAGTTTTTTTTCTTATTATTATATGCATTTTTTTTTTCTTAGATATGGCAAGCTTGAGAACTCTGGTTTTTCATCAGATTCCAGAAGCAGAAGAGAGAGAAGAAGACTTGAAAAGCCCCCTTCAAACTCGACTTCATCATCTACAACTCTTTAGGCTGTGGCTATTAAGTTTTGCAAGAGAATTACACAACTATTTTGCCAATGTTGTGTTTATGCCATATTATCAAGCTTTTGAGGAATTGGTTAATTCTAAGACTTCTCTCAACACTGTTATATCAAGTGAGTGGCATTTATGTATTTTTCTTCTAGTAACAGCACTTATTGTTTCCCATATTTGAGACTTAAAATAATTCTGGGAAGGACAAAGTGACAGACCCACCCCATGCACCCATCCCTTTTAGTCTGTTAGGATGGGATGTAGAAATTATAAGTTTTGAATATTTCCTCTTGTCACCAGTATGGGTAAGTGAGCTACATAGAGTAAATACCCTTAGAGCTTTGTGTCTTTGCCCATTTAAAATATTAGGCCCAGCTTGTAGTGACTTAACGTAATATTAGCGGCTACCCATGTGGTGTCCTGGGTGGGTAAGTTAGACAGGGGCTTTTTGTTCTTTGTAATGAGATGGAAAGGTGTGTGTTTACAAAGAGCTGACAGATTTATGGCTAAGCCCATTGGCCTCTCACACCTCTCTCTCCCTGATTGATGGAGGTTATAAACGTTTCACATTTCTATGTTGTTCGCACGAGGATCGATAGTCAGCCTCCACAGTAAACTATATATTGTACATACATACATGTATACTTGGTAGAGATGTATACATAGAAAAGTATACATACATGCCCTTATATTACAGTGTTCTTTGTACCAAACTGGCGACCTTTAGGCACGCCCCTCACACTATAGGTGATTGGTTGTTTTCCCCTTCTCTGGAAGCCTGTTGGTGGGGGTGTGCCCAAGAATACCACGCCCTGCCGTCTTGGTGATGCAAAAGAGTCAACCACGACCGAATAAGTGAGAAGAAGTCAGAGAAAGGCATAGTCTTGTGAACGCCTATAGAGAGTTAACATTTACGTTAAGGGGACGGGGGCACTGAGGCTTAGAGAAATCTTGTAGCTTCTAAATAAATTAAGTGTTATGTATCTTCGCTAATCTATTATCACCTTGCATGAGACCAGCCCTGACCAATGGAGAACGATTACAATTACACCAGTGCTATACCGCCAGCTATGACATATAATACCACACTGTTAGTGTAGAGAATATCTATACGACACTGGTGGCAGCCTAGTACGATACCACGCCTAAATTACTGTGAAGAGACAAGAATTTATATGCCAGTGAATCTCGTGCTTAAAAAAATGCAAGATACAGAAGAATTTAACGCATCTCTGGAAGACATGTCGAAGGAAGCACAAGTCATACATCACCCTCCTCATTTCCATTCCCATACAGGAAGGGTGTCCAGCATTAAAAATTGTACCAAATATTTTGACTCTGAGGGAAAACTGAAATATCGTTCACGAGGACTGAGAGACGTGTGGAACTTAGGAAAGAATTTCAACGCAATTCACGTACTTCACCCTGCATAACACTGAATGGTGCTTTGAGGAACAACACCCCTACTAGGTATTATTTGTTGCTGAATTTGACCGAGAAGATGCCGGGGATGGTGAATCGGCGATCTTATGTGAGATATAGACGACGTTTGCGAGAAAACCAGCGAGTCCAGAAAAAAGGAAAACCCCCTCCTCCAGTACCGGAGGCAGTGACGTCTTTCAAGCAGCACCCCAAAATAACTAAGTACTTGTAATTTTTATCCAGTGAGTAATGGGACTATTATTAAAAGAAATTGAGGTCGGAGGACTCCGCCATTTTATTTTGTAGACATGCTTTGACTCAGCCACCCCACATATAAGAGGGAATATGTCTTTAGTAAATTAATAGAAGTAGAATTTCTGTACCCATTACTAAACTAGATAATTTGTACTAATAGTTATAAGCAATAATAAACTTTATTTTTTTATAATTAGAACAGTATAACGAGTAATTTCGTTTGAAAAGTGTTAAATTTTTTTTTTTCGTACCTTGGTTAAGTATTAAACAGGCAAAGGTATTGATTTTACATGAGAAAAATTAATATATGTGTGAAGTCATTTTTTTTTTAATTTTCTAAAATGGAAGTAGAGTAATTTAAGTCACTGAGTGTCGTTTGCGGGAGTGAGTGTTAAAAATATATAAGCCGTAGTGCTTTCTCTAGACTCCAAAACACGCGTAAAAATTACCTTGAGAATAAACTTGAATCCGCTTTTAAGGTTTTTCTTTTATTACGTGTGATATTTTACAAGAAAGATATGCGGTAATGACCGATCGATCTCTCAGCTTCGTTATTATGAAGTAATCGTAATTGTATTGATCAGTTACTATTAAAATACGTGTATGTCGTATCCATTGAAGAATCACAGACTTCTTTTTATGTTATTAAGATTATTACAGTTTGATATAATGAGTATTTTTGTTCGTTAAGGTTTTATGCAGGTGGGAAATAGAGTAGCCAGTGCCCTGATAGGGAGGTTGGTGTTGTACCCTACCATACTGTTGATGGGGAGTATAGAGAGGACCTATGACCGTTGATAGAGACAAGCCAATGAGGCCAGATGAGTGGTTTAAAGAGACCACCAACCAGCACACTCCCTCAGACTGTTGGGGGGAGAAATGTGCACTGCGATTGGGGAGTGAATGGAGGAAGTCACCATCGAGAGAGAGTGGATGAGCGAATGGGTGGATGGAAGTGGTAGTGAGAGGGAGTGTATAACGAGTAACAGCGACCGACCTGAGTAAAAGAAAGGGGGGATTGCTTGGGGGTTGGAGTCGCGAGACACTTGTGTTAAAGCATAGTTTTAATGGGAGGTGATGTAGACGTTGCAATATATATTAAGGGATATATTTATGTAAATGCTTCAAAAGTCAACGTAGTAAAGTTCCAGCTGCCCGGATATGGCTGAGGTATTGTCTCAAGAGGGGGAGCAAACCCACCATATTTCCATTATGTCCCTTACTCCACCACTAGGATAGTTGTTAGATTTTCAAAATTCCAAGAGAGATATTAATTGATAAACAATGCTAATACATGAAGGATTTTTCATATCTAGCTTAAGTATTTACATTAAATGTTCTAAAAAATACTCTAAATAGATATATAATTGAATAACTTATATATGTATGTAGAAAAAAGGATTCAAGACCTTCCCTATCTGCCGAGGCAGTCTGTTGGGAAATAATGACTCAAGAGAGAGAGAAAGAAAAAAAAAACATTAATTTGAATTCATAGGAAAATATATATTTTTTTAATGTACGATCTTTAAGAGATTATGAAACATATGCAAAATTAACTCTTTCAGTGTTGTAAGTGAAATATTTTTTTGAATTTTATTACTGCATGCACAAATACACATTTGTTTTTATATTTTTTATGTTGAGAGGTGGATATAGTCTTCATATGATAATTGTAATATTTCGAAGAGATAAAGATAATGATTTGGAGGAGCTTATCTGAAGGTAATTATTGTTAATTATTGTTCATTGTCGTTAAATTTATAAAATATAAATGAACTAATTAAGATAATTTGAGATTCTCATATCATATATTTTGAATATAAAATAAAAAAAAATGATAAGTCCTTTTATATCGTTTGTTAAGAATGGATAATTGTTAACTTTGTTGATCGTAGAAGATAAATAAATAAAAATAGAAAATTCTCTGGAAATATCAGCTGTTATTCTCTGGAAATAGCTGTTAGTGTGAAATATTTTTAATTTACAGTACTTGTTAAATATCCAAGAGCTTTATATTTGATTGTCTGTAATTATTAAATATATTTTTAGTATTTTGTTTAAATTCCGTCGGAAGTATGTTTGACTTATGGCGAGTGTGTGCTTCGACTCGAACCTCCAATTTATTGAAAGAGAAAAGACTGCCATAATAGTCAAGTATGTGTATGTGTATTTTCACTAGTGTTTTTGCAATGTTAAACAGAAAAGGAATGGATTTGTGCTTTGCTGTCTCTTAATTTGCATACTAAATTATTGTGTTTTAATTTTTTTAAGATGCTAGAAAACAAAATTTTGTTTTCCAGGAAGCTTAACAAAAGAGCCATTCGCAAAAATTACTAGTGATGAACGTAGAGTGAAGGGTAGTTATTGTTTTTTCTTTGTATATGTAGGCAGAAAGGCAGGTCATAAAAACACCCCTACAGCGATGATATAACTTCTTTTTTTAATAAAATAAATTAGCTCACATTCTCTTCGAGAGGAAGAGCAAGAGAGAGCGAGCTATGTTATTTTTATGTTCAGAAATTACTTAACAGTAAGCAGTTCACCAATTCTTTAGGAATTATGCACAAGATTAGGCGTTCTGTTATTATTATTATTTTATTTTTCTGCTATTCAGGGTATTAGTCCCTTAATATTGAGGGAATATATGAAATTAAATTTGTGTTTCTAGTGTTATTCTGCTTAGCTAAAAAGTGTTAAGTCGTGGCATTAGGGTTAAAATTGCGTAAATTTTAGGAAATTCGATGTTGTTTGAACAACGGATTCCAAAGATAAGGTGATTGTCCCTTAATCCGAATTGACCCATTTGTTTTGCCAAATAAAAGTATTGTAAAAGTGAGATAAACCCTTCCTCTATATTTTTATTAGTAATTGAATGCATGAAGCTAAGTTTTTAAAAGATGTGGACTTTGAGTATATTGATTGTTGATTTTTTTTTTATCTTTTTGATGAATTGGTAGATGATAAATGTGACCTAGTTTCATTATTTTCTGATGAGTTTTTGCAGATTTATGTTACACTGATAAGACAGAATTTGAATTGAATAGTAATAGAGAGTTTGTCTTCCACATATTTTAACTGTCTTTAAAAGAAATCTGAGCAACTGAGCAACAGGAAGGTCAGTGGCTGTCCTGCTATATATATTATGACAGCAGGAATTCGAAATAGTAAAAGAAACTGGCCAAAATAATTTACTTTAAAATGAGTATTATTATGAATTATATATAATTACAGACTTGTTCTTGCCCCAAAATGCTATTATCACTTATTTACTGTTATACTTATTTTAATATTATAATTATTATTCGTATTTCTATTTTTATTATAGCTGTTTTTGTTGCTGTCACTCCATTGTCCTTCTTGCTAATCATTATTTTCATAATACTATCAGTAATAACACAATTATTAGCATTTTTATTTTGAATTCATACCATTGTGTTACTGTAGTCACTGTTAATGAGAGTTTTTCTTAAGTGGCTGTTCCCAGCATTTCATGGCGCTTCTTTTTGATATCTATAGCTTACTAATGTCATGTAGAGATGATCTATTAGTTACTCAGCTACATCCTAATTATCTTGGAATAATGATCTAATGGTGTAGACACATACTTACAACTACCACCCTATTTTCAGGCAGCCCCGACCTGTAATTTAAAAAAAGATTACATTTTACCCTTTGGAGAGATTGCAAGTGCTTGCAGATACAGGGGATGCGCAGAATCCCCTTTTGTGTACTTACATATGGCAATTGTTTGTACCCCGAGGTGATATCTAGTCTTTCCTGTAGTTATAATAGCGACATTAGGTCCTGTTTTCCGGCCCTAGAATCTACTCCAGGCTATTCTAATTGGAGAATTTGAGTTTGAGGGGGGGATCCACCTCCGGAGGATAGGTGTCGTGAGAGGAAAAATGGTCATAGGACCGCCTCGAGATTCGTAAAATGCAGGCGGAAGAGGCACATAACAGATATATCGGTGCTCTTCTGTTGTTCGGCAGGTCTCCAGTAGCAGGATTCCCTGACCAGCCGTGGTCACAACCCGGACCTATCTCGCAGCGTAAAAGTGAGGGGATGACGGAAAAAGGCGTGGGGTGGGCCCAGTACCTAGCGATACCCCAAAAACAGGGACTCCATATGAGGACAGAGGGATTGTGGGAATGCAAAAGGGAGATGAAAAATCCCTAATATGAAAAAAGGAAGTGAGAGAGAGAGAGAGAGAGAGAGACATGTCCCAGAGGATAATAACAGGGAAACCGAAAAGTCCACACAGTAAACGTGTTCTTCTTTTTCAGCTGCCAACCTGTGTTTTTTTTTTTTTTTTCTAGATTTTAAGATTTAAGTTAAGAAAGCCTCAATTCCTCCCCTAGAAATAGTATATAGATATAAGAGAAAACTAGTTTCCTTAGGTTTAATATAGTAAGTGTCATTGACTCAATTATGAGCATTATCAGATAATTGTCATTTATAAACAGTGCTTGTATTTTGATTTAGTACTATGATAATCTTTCTTTCATTTATAAGTATTTTTAAATATTTGTCACTTACAAACTGTATTTTATATTAATTGGATATTATAACCAATTTTAATTATTTTCTCTTTACTATTAAAGTGTATTCTTGAATAGTTGTTTTTTTTGATAAAAATGCTTAATTTCTCTTTACTGAAATTACTAATAGTCATTTTTGTCACTCATTAATAGCTATATAATGTAATCGTAAATACTTAAGTTAGATAATTTTTATTTAAAAAAAAATTCTTTAATTAGAATGATTGTTGTGAAAACATATTTTGCTTTTGGTTGTCTTTTTAGAAATCACATGTTTTATATATATTGAGTGTTTAATTCTGTTAAAATTATTACATACGATATTGCACTTCTCGAGCGTCCTTTGTTTGTTTGTTTATGTTGAGATTAGCGGTGGATTGTAGAGAAGCGGTCGGTATACAGTGTTATCTTTTGGCCACAATATTAAAGCTATATATTGTATGTCTGTCATTGATTTATCCTGCCACATTGATCTGTGAGCTCAACAAATGGTAGCAGAACATGGTTTGTGGCAGGTGGAAGGAAATTGACGAGTATTAAGATGAAAATAACAAAGAAAAGATGACCGACAGTAGCGATATTGGACGGGCACGAGTGCCGATGTTTGGAGAAGACAAAAGTTACGACTGCTGGATACAAGAATTAAAAGCATGGCAGCTTATCGCAAGTATTGAAAATAATAAACAAGCTATGTCAATTGCCCTATCATTCCCAGAAGGAAGCGAGGTGAGGGGTAAGATATTTGAAGAAGTTGACATTAAAAAATTAGCAAATGACGATGGAGTGAAAGTTTTGCTAGGCTACTTGGATAAGTGGTATAAAAAGGATGAAATACCAGCAGCGTATGAATCATGGACAAAATTCGATAGATATAAAAAGGAAATGGAAGAGACTATGGAGAAGTATATTTTGGAATTTTTGAAAAGAAGTGGAGTTTTAGGTAAGTACAACGTGACTACACCAAAGTGTACTTTAGCATTCAAATTACTAGATAATGCTGGGCTAGAGGATAAAGATAAGCAAAGAGTGTTGACAGCAGTATCTTTCAGTAAACCAGAAAAAAATTTTGAGTCCATGCAGCAAGCCTTAAAGAAATTTTTTGGAAGCCAAGATTGTCATTGGGTGCAGTGTCATGTAATGTAGGCCTAGTTGAGACTCCTGCAGGAGTAGTAAGATCTGAGCCAGTGTTTAACACAAAGGATTTAATTATGGTCACGTGCAGGATTTAGAGGAAGAAGAAACAGATCAAATAGAAGTGAGAAAAGTGGCCAAAAAAACTCTGCTGATAAAGGTAAAGTTAGAAAGTGTTATTTATGTGGATCCGAATACCATCTGTCTCCAGCATGTCCAAGAAATGTGTATGTAAATAGTGCAAATGAAGAAGTATATGAAGCAGAGTCATATGCTGTTGTTGAAAGTCCTGAAATAATGTCAGTGTTGATAACAGAATGCTATTCTCGATACAGTATGCAGTTATACAGTTTGTGGGATTGGCTGATTGAAATCGTATAGACAGACATTATCAGAAGAGGAGAAATTGATGATAGAGGAGGAAGAAAGTGAAGCAACATTTATATTTGGTGACGGTAATGTGTACAAATCAATGAAGAAGGTAAAATTTCCAGTGAAAACTAGGGGTAACAAAGTAAATATAACAGCTGAAGTGGTGAATTGCTCTATTCCCCTTCTATTCAGCAAGAAATCAATGAAGGGAACACAAATGAGATTTGACTTGGAAAATGATATTGCGATTATACATGAAAAAAAATTAAATTGAGGTGCACTTCTTCAGGACACTATTGCCTTCCACTTAGGGATGAGAAGGAAGCTTGGAAGAAAACAGAAGAAATAATGCCAGCTTAGGTGATGATGAAAAAGAAATGAAGAAAAAAATTGAAAAACTACACCAACAATTTGGTCATACCACTTGAAGAGACTGATTCAGCTATTAAAGGAGGCTGGTGTAAAAGACGAGATGTGCTTTGTATATGCTGAATAAGTGTCAAATAGCTCTGATATATGCATGAAGTATAAGAAAACGCCATCAAGGTCAATTATAAATATGAACATAGAAAAGGAGTTCAATAAAATTGTAGCGGTAAACCTAAAGGAGGATAGGAAAGGAGATAGATATTTTCTACATATGGTAGACATGGCAACAAGGTTCTCAAAATTATGTGTGATTAAAAGTAAAGAATCTAAGGAGATAGTTGAGAAAATGATGGTGACTTGGTTGGGAACTTGCTTAGGAGCCCCTGCAAGACTTCTATGTGATAATGGTGGTGAGTTTGCTAACAAACATTCTTGGAGATGTGCGAGAATATGAGCATTCAAGTGATGCATACAGCTGCATATTCCCCCTTCAGTAATGGCCTGTGTTAGCGAAATCATGTGGTTATAGATAGTCATAGTCATAGATTTTATTGCCAAATATTTAGTATACATATAGGAAATAAATATGTACATTATATTCAGAGGCACTAGCCTGCTGAGCAAGAGCTCCTTGGCAGGCAGTTTAATATACATTTCACATAATTTAAAGTATGACGGCAATAGTTAAGAAAAGCTCCAATATAGCAATCTCATACTTATTTTGTAATAAAACAAAACAGTAGCCTGACCTTAACCTGGACATAATGATACACCAATACTGTATTAATTATTAATCAACAGCTGCTTGATTTTGCCTAGTAAATAAATTCTGTTTGAGTTTCTTTTTAAATAAAGTTGTGCCAGTTATTGTTTTTATATCTTCTGGTAAGGCATTCCAACATTTTGGGCCAAAACAGTGAATAGAAAATTTGTACAAGGTTGTTCTCGGTTGTGGACATATCAAATTTATATTGTTACCTCTGGTTCCATGGTTGTGTTGAATAAATCTAAATAATTTTCTGTTATCATTAACATCACTATGTATAATAATAAGACAGAAATATTGTATCAAGTACTTAACTTTAAGCAAGTTTAGCTCCTTGAATAAAGAGGAAGTTGAGTCATATTTTCCACTATATGTAATAGTTCTGATCTGTCTTTTCTGAGTTACAAATACAACCCTTACAATTGATGACTAAGTACAGCCCCAGATGGAAAAACAGTATATAATATGAGGATAACACAGGGAATAGTATATGCTTTTTAAGGCCTTATTTGTTAGGTTATGGTGAATTTTATACAAAATTCCACACGTCTTGGACAGTTTTGAGCAGACAGATTGAATATGATATTTCCAACTTAAATTTTCATCAATAATTACTCCCAAAAATTTCTTACAAGCAACTCTTTTAACTTCATACCCATTCATATTAACTTGACCAATATTGTGTACTACAGATCTATTTTGAAATAAGATATAGTCAGTTTTGGAAACATTTAGCTTTAATTTATTAACAGAGACCCAGTTGTTAATTTTTTCTAGTTCACTATTTAAAACAGAATGCAGTTGGTCAAGGTTATTATTATGCAAGAGAAGGTTGGTGTCATCTGCATAAAGAATATATTTGAATTTATTACTGGCATTGGAAATATCATTTATATAAACTAAAAATAACAATGGGCCCAGTATTGATCCCTGTGGTACTCCCCTCTCAATAGTTTGCAACAAAGATGCTTTCCCATTACAATATAAGGCTTGTTTTCTATTTTTCAAGTAGCTCTTGAATAACTGTAATGGTGTTCCCCTAATACCCACACAAGTTAGATGAAATGGTTACCAAAATAGTGGCAGAGCAACCAAAATTATCCTTAAAAATGGGTTTAGCATGGGCAGTCAATGCTAAAACTTGCCTTCTGATGACGGGGTTTCAGCCCTTATCAACATGTATATGGAGGGAATCTGAAACTGCCATGCACCATGAGTGATGTGCTAACTGCACTGGAAGTTACAACAAATAGTGAAATGATAGCTAAACATCTCAATGCTAGTCACTCAGCAAGAAAAGTTTTTATTGCTGCAGAAACCTCTGAGCAAATACGACAGGCACTAAGACATAAAATGAGAAACACTGGAATAGCCCTTAAAAATGGTGATCAAGTGTATTTTAAGAGAGAAGGGCAAAAGGAATGGAAAGGACCTGCTGCAGTCATTGGTCAAGATGGTAAAACAGTGATCTTGAAATATGGTTCAAATATTGTAAGAGCTCATGAAATGCATGTTCAGAAGATACCATACAGTTTCGACAGAAATACTGAAGAATGAAAAAATTCACATCTTGATATGTTGAGGCAGCAAAGAAAAACAGAGGAGAAGGTTACAAGTAAAGAGATAGAAGCAGTCATAAATCCAGTTGAAAATATTGTTGAAAAAAGTTGTGATAAAGCAGAGAAAGAAGAGGACCACACAACCGTTAAGGACACAATTGAAGGTAGTGTAATAATCAGAAGTATTCCAAATATTGGACAGAGAGTGAGACTCCTGCCAAAAGAGTCAGATAATTGTCAAACAGTAACTGTGCATAGTCGTGCTGGAAAATCCACAGAAAAATATAGTATTTGGAGGAATATTGAACATGAAGATGGACGAATTTCAGCTCTTGACTGGTATAGAGATGTAGAAAAATAGGTCCCTGTATTGGATGAGGATGGAATACAGGAATCTAGTGAAATAGTAATGGCTTGTGAAAATACAGAAAATCATGAACTTATCAAAGCAAAAGAAGAAGAACTGAAAGCTGGAAGAATTTTGGTGTGTATAATTTGTTCTGAATGTGGGTCAAAAAAGCATTTTCAGTTTGATGGGTAGTAACAGAAAAGGAAAACAGTACTGGAAAAAAGAAAGTTAAAGCATGGCTGGTTGCCAGAGGTTTCGAGGAAAAAGAGAACATTCAGTCAGATTCTCCCACTGTTAGTAAGGAAGTGTTGAGATCTTTCGTTGCTATCTTGTCTTCCAAAATGTGGATAGTAAATTCAATTGTTATAAAGGCTGCATTTCTACAGAGTGAACGATTTGAGCGTGAAGCATATCTTATTCCCCCTGTGGAAGCAGGTTGTGACAATAATATACTGTGGAAGTTGGAAAAATTTGTATATTGCCTTAATGATGCAGCTAGGAAGTGGGATGTAAGCAAGTGAAAACTGACCCTGCTGCATTCTACTGTTACCATGAAGGAGAATTATGTGATTTGTTTTTAATGCATGTAGATGATTTTTTGTGGGGATTAACTAAGAAATTTGAAATGTTGTTATTACCTAAATATACCTACTTTCAGGTATATTGGACTAGATATTATTCAGAATGAACATGGAATCACCCTTCATCAAAATGAATACTGTAAATCTCTAAAATCTATAAGTGTAAGTGCTGCTAGAGGATTAAATAAGAATATGGAGTGTAGTGAAGGAGAAAAGGAGAGTTTCAGGAGTCTTGTAGGCCAACTAAGGTAGTTGTGCACTAATTCAAAACCTGATATATCATATGATGTGTTAGAACTTACCTGTAAGGTCAGTAAGTCTAAAGTAGAAGATCTAATGGAGGCAAATAAATGTCTAAGGAAAGCTTGTACTTTTGAGAGTTCAATATGCTTCCCTGGATTAGGTGACTCTCCCAAGTATAAATTGGTTGTATACAGTAATGCTTCCTATGCTAATCTCCCAGATGGATTTGGTAGTGCTTGGGGCTTTGTAATTTTTCTTGTGGGTGAAAATGGAAATAGTTGTCCATTGTATTGGGAGGCAAAGAAAATAAGAAGGGTTGTAAAAAGCACACTTGCAGCAGAAACACTAGCAGCTGCTGAGGCAGTGGATATGGCCTATTATCTTGAAAGTATGTTATCTCAAATACTATTTGACAAAGAAAGAACATTGCCTGCAGGACTCTTTGTAGATAATCGTTCACTTTATGATAATGTGCACTCAGTTAAAAATGTATCAGAAAAAATATTAAGAATTGACATGGCTATTCTCAAAGAAATGGTTCAAAATGGTGAATTGAAGATATTTTGGGTGGATTCAAAAGTACAGTTGGCTGATGTATTGACAAAAAAAGGAGTAAATTCTTTGAAAATAGCTAGAGTCTTTGAAAATGGATCTTTGAAATAATAATTAAAAGGAATGCTATGTTGTATTGATTTTGTGAAGGAAAAAGTAAAAGAATATTCATTTCTTAAAAAGAAATTTTTGGATTTTTATGTTTTTGTTATATTTAACTTTTAAGTTTTATACAGCATACGGTATAATGCTGTAATTTTTTAAAGTATTTTTTTTTTTAAAGAGAGGGAGTATATTAATTCTCTTTAAATTATTATATACGATATTGCACTTCTTGAGCGTCTTTTGTTTGTTTGTTTATGTTGAGATCAGCGGTGGATTGTAGAGAAGCAGTTGGTATACAATGTTATCATTTGGCCACAATATACAAGCTTTATATTGTATGTCTGTCATTGATTTATTCTGCCACATTGATCTGTGAGTGCAACAGAGTGCACCGTTGACAATGAAATCTTTCTTAAGAAACTTTAGTATGTATTAAGGAGCATAGGGAAACTTCGATATGTATTACAGAGAAGTAATCTATTTAGATAATTATGTGAAACTTTGATATGTAATACAGAGAAGCAGTCTATTTAGATAATTAAGTGAAACTTTAGGTCATATAGAGAAGTCATCTAATTAGATAATTATGCCCTGTTTATGTCTAAAATAATTATAGGGCATTTCGGGAATTGGCGGTAGGGAGTGACATAACGTAATATTTGCAGCCACCCATGTGGTGTCCTGTGTGGGTAAGATAGACAGGGGCTCTTTGTTCTATGTATTGAGATGGAAAGGTGTGTGTTTACAAAGAGATGACAGATTTTTGGCTCAAACCATTGGCCTCTCACACCTCTGTTTCCCTGATTGATGGAGGTCATAAATGTTTCGCATTTCTGTGTTGTTCACACAAGGATCGATAGCCAGCCTCCACAACAAACCAGACATTGTACATACATACGTGTATACTTGGTAGAGATGTATAGGTAGAAAAGTATACATACATACACTTATATTACAATGTTCTTTGCACCAAACTGGCGACCTTTAGGCACGCCCCTCACACTAGGTGATTAGTTGTTTCCTCCTTCTCTGGAAGGCTATTGGTGGAGGTGTGCCCAAGAATACCATGCCCTGCTATCTTGGTGATACAAAAGAGTCAACCCACGACCGAGTAAGTAAGAAGCAGTCAGAGAAAGGCAGAGCCTTGTGGGCGCCTATAGAGAGTTAACATTTACGTTAAGGGGACGGGGGCACTGAGGCTTAGAGAAATTATGTAGCTTCTAAATAAATTAAGTGTTAAGTATCTTCGCATATCTATTATCACCTTGCATGAGACCAGCCCTGGCCAATGGAGAACGACTACAATTACACCAATGCCTAACCGCCGGCTACGACAAATAATACCACATTGTTAGTGCAGAGAATATCTGTACGACAGTAGGACCTGAATTTGGGCCCCAAGCACTCAGGGTACGAGCTCCTGTTGCCTAGTAATTTGACAATTTTTTATAGGTAAATGCTAGATCCACATCGTAAAATTGTGGCTTGCTCAGGATGCTAAAAATATGTACTCTAAAACATAGAAAAATAATCTAACTTCTTAGTCTAAGACATATATATATAGTAAAACTACATTATGCAGTATTGCTTACCTTTACAACTTGACTTGCATCTTTATAACATCAGGCCTCATATCCATCTTAGGGTCGAACAGCTTAACATCAGCGAATGAGCGCAAGAGCAAGTGGGTGACGCTTATTCTTTCTTCCTTTCCCATTTTCATGGCATTAAACAATCTATTTGCTCTCCCCTGATTCAACAGGATGTTCACTGGGATGTGCTGTTGATGTTGGTCCTCCAGCCAAAGCTCTTACATCTTATTGTTGAAAATATGCATCCACAGTAAATGAGCATGATAAACATTATGTCAAAAGTGAGTGTTAGATGAACAGCCATTACAATGGCTTTTCTATTAAAAAATGCGTTCTTATTGTTCTAATAGTGCTGTTCTTTTGGTTTTTCTCTCTCAAAAATTTGTTTGGTAATTTTGTAAATAAATTAAACTTAATTCCTTCAAATAACTGAATACATGAGTTAATGAATAAATAAAACCATTATCTTGATATATATGTATACAAAAATGCCTTGTAACTATTTTTCTCCCAACCACAACACAATTTTTTGCATAAGAAAAATCATATTTACAGCTATGTATTTGGTAATTTTGTAAATAAATTAAGTTTAAATCATTCAAATATCCAAGTACATAAACAAAAAATTTATAAAGCCATTAATTTGATACAGTATATATTATGCAGTTAAACAATGCCATGTGACTATTCTTCTGCCAAGTTCAACAAACCTTTTCACATGAAGATCATATTTGCGGCTATGTATTTGGTAAGTTTGTAAATAAATCAAGTAATTCCTTCAAAGAACTAGATACATAAACAAATATATAGATAAAACCATTAACTTTATATACTATATACATATACAACAGTGTCATGTGAATATTATTCTGCCAACCTCAATGCAATTTTTCACGTAAGAAAGATCGTATTTAAGGATATATATTTGGTAATTTTGTAAAAATATTAAGTCGAAGTCCTTCAAATAACCATATACATAAGCAAATAAATAAGTAAAGCCATTGACACAGCTTATATGTATGCAGCACAACAATGCCATGCGACTATTCTTCTGTCAACCTCAGCGAACATTTATCGAATAAAGTTGGTAAATACGGCTATGTATTTGGTAATTTTGTAAATAAAGTCTAATTCCTTCAAATAACCAAATACATAGACAAATAAATACATTAAAAAATTAACTTGGTACTGTATATACATAAACAACACTGCTGTATGACTATTCTTCTGCCAGGCTAAAACACTGTTCCGCCCACGTGGTTTGCATTTACCACACCATCCAGGTAAGTCAAAAACTTAATTTATTAATGAGTTAATAATTAGTTATTGGCCTCCAACGTAATAGCGGCATGACTTAGTACGAAACGACTTTATACAGGGATGACCTGTATACATATACACTATACATGTAACAGAAGTCTAAAACCGTTCCATTTTTACCAAGGTCGAACGGCTTAGCCCCAGAATATGGCATACAAGCTGAAACTGGGTGAATCTTCTTCCCCCTTTTCCGTTGTTGCAACATTAAACAATCTCTTTGCTTTCTCCTGAATCAACAGGAGGCTCACTGGCATGTGCCGTCAGTGCTGGTCGTCCAGCCAACTCTCTAGCAACCTCTCCATTTAAATCTTGTTGAAAGTATGTAATCACAGTGAAGGAGCACGAGAAATATAACATACTAAAATGAACTGGGCGATGCTTCTTCTTCTTCTCAGTCTGATTCCGTGTGACTAAAAATTCTTTCACTAAGCTCATCAAACTTTTTCGCATGAAGACCGTATTATGACTTTGTATTTGGTAATTTTGTAAATATATATTAATCTAATTCCTTCAAATAATCTAATACATAAACAGTTAAATAAATAAATAAAAACTTCAACTTAATGTATATGTATACTGTACAACAATGCTGCGTGACGATGTATTTGTATAATGGCTGTTTTTACTAGAGCATAGGAGAGATTTTTGAAACAAGGGAAATGTAATGAAAATTATATTATGTTTGAAAGACTTCGCATAGAACCAAAAAATCATACTCCTCTGTAATAGACATTTTATAATATGGTTGTAATATTTCGTGCTCACATAAAATCATGGCTGCAATTTATAATTTTTAATAGAAAAATAAAATTGCCATAAAATAATAAATACTTTTACCACTTTTACAAAATTATATTGCACTGATACATGTAAAATAATAATGTCGGATTCTTTTAGAAAATACTTTGAAGAAGTCTACAGTATGCAATATTATATAAATATAAGGCCAGACGTAACGTTCCTAAACAATACTAAAGAGCCAATTAGGGAGTATTCTTTGTCATAATACTACATATTTGTCTGCCATGCTCAACAAACTGTTTTGCATTAGGATCGTATTTACGGCTATGTGTTTGGTAATATTGTAAATATATTCAATCTAATTCCTTCAAATAACCAAATACATAAATAAATAAATTAATAAATAAAGCCATTAACTTGATATATATGTATAGAACAGTGCTGCTACATGTGTATATGTCTGGCACTCTCACAAACTGTTCACCACACGAAGTTTTATTTACCACATAAACCACATAGCTCAAAAATTGATTTATTAATAATTTATGGGCCTGCGTCATAACGACGAAATATTGTAGATCTAGGACCGCTTAGTCGAGGACTCTCGTATTTATTCTGGAAAAGCAGATGGAATTAGAGGACAAGGAGTAGGCATAATATTTATACCAACTGCCAAAAAGGACTCAGACTGATTGGAGTCCATTGAACAATAGACTACCACTTGCAAGATATGTGTCAAAACAATGTATACAGGAGTCCCTGGACTAAGTGATCCCTTAGGTACGATATTCTGCCGTTATGACAGAGGCCCATGAATTATTAATAAATTATTAATAAGTCTATATTTCGACCTACCTGGCTTGTGTGGTAAATACAAACTTCGTGCTCTAAAGAGTTTGTGAGAGTGGTGTATGAATACACAGCTAGCAGCACTGTTGTATTCATATATATAAAGTTAAAGGCTTTACATATTTATTTGTTTATGTACTGTATTTGGTTATTTGAAATAATCAGATTGAAGTTATTTATATAATTACCTAACAACCAGCCATGTATGAACTACCCTTCAGTACACCTAGGTCTCAAAATAACGTGAAGATAGGTTCTCAGAAGTGATGGGTAAATGGAAAATCACATAAAACAATGAGTCATTTTCCATAGGAAACAATAATAAAGGGCATAGATATGTTCCACAACCTTACATAGACACACTATGCCAAAGATATTAAAGAAGTAAAACATATTTTATAAGTACATAACAAAGCAGAAAGACCTGTATTTATTTATATTAACATGCAAATAGTGTACAGTATACAAGATATACAGATTTACTGTACAGTAAGCAAATTAATGCACTCTCCTATGCGGTGGACAACAGGCATGAACTGGGTCGTTCATGGTGGCGGTGAGCACGAGGATGCAAACGTTTTGCCGCCTCTGTATCAGCTGATGCACCCTCGCACGCTGTTTCCCTGACGATATTATATCGAAAGTTTGTTTGCTGTTTGTTCTGAATGCTTTTTTTCCATATCTTCATAATATCCGATCTCATTAAGCGATAGAAGAGGGGGAGGATGCAGGAGAACGAACCCCTATTGGCAAACGTTTTGCCCCTTCCGTATCAGCTGATGCTTATCACTATTCAGGCACAATATCTTACTCATAAAATATTAATATACTCACATTATTTGGGGTTTATCCAATTTTCAAGAATACAGTATGTATTATTAATATTCCTTGGTTCTAAACATTATTCTATCTTCATTACATATCGACCGTGCTACACAAAATCTAAACGTAAACGAAGTCAGCTGAGAGAAAAAGAAAACTATACAATTCGTTACAAAGAAAACGTATATCGGCGAAATTTAAATGAAATATATGTATATTCTCTACACGCTATTTCCCTGACAATATTATATTGAAAGTTTGTTTGCTGTTTGTTCTTAATGCTTTTATTCAAGTTTCTTCATAATATTCGATCGCATTAATCGGTAGAAGAGGAGGAGGATGCAGGAGAACGAACCTCCATCGGCAAACGTTTAGTCACACTTCCATCTCAGCTGATGTACCCTCGCACGCTATTTCCCTGACAATATTACAGTGATCCCTCGTTTATCGCGGGGGTTAGGTTCCGGGGCCAACCGCGATAGGTGAATGTCTGCGAAGTAGGATCACTCTATATGTACATAGGTATTTTACATTTATTTTTACGTTTACTGTATAAACCCTCCCTTTACTGTTAAAAAACCACCCTTTACTTTATTAATAAGAGTGTGCAAGCATAAATTTAATTTTTTTTGTATATGAAAGTGATAGGTAAACCTATGTGAAAGAACTATATTATCATCATGTTCTTGTGAGAGTTGCTGGAGTGCTGTCACGTGTTCATACAGGGCTGCAAGACGTTCGAGTGTAAGGCCAGGGTCTTCGATTTCCTCGTGGCTCAGTTACGAAGTGAATTGAATATACAGTACGTAGGAAAAATCTAGATCATTATGAAAAATATTGAAGTGGAGAGGCCAAGTATCCTAGCAGTGATATTTTGAAATACAATAGTACTATGCACTTTGTACAAACTGGTCTCAATTCATGTCAGTGTTCAGAAACCATTTGTGTTCCTTTTCTTATGATGGAGGTGGATGGCATTGAAAACTGTCAAAATGACACTAGTGCTCCCCCAGTAGAGGAAATCTCTTAAATCACACGTTAAAGAAGATATGCAGAAGCCACTTGAATTAAAGAGGAGTCTTTGAGCCAAAGGGAATGATACTAATGCTCCCCCTGTAGAGGAAATCTCTTAAATCACACATTAAAGAAGATATGCAGAAGCCGCTTGAATTAAAGCAGAGTCTTTGAGGCAAAGGAAACGATACTGATGCTCCCCCAGTAGAGGAAATCTCTTAAATCACACGTTAAAGAAGATATGCAGAAGCCGCTTGAATTAAAGAGGAGTCTGTTAAGGCAAAGGAAACGATACTGATGCTCCCCCAGTAGAGGAAATATTGTAAATCACACGTTAAAGAAGATCTGCAAGAGCCGCTTGAAATTAAAAAGGGGCCTTTTGAGGCATAGGAGACTGCTATCGAAAGAACCCAACCCCTGAAGCATAACATATTACTAAGCATAACGCAAACTGAGCACATGTGAGTTAGACTGAACGAGTGAGGCGAGACAATGGAAGATGGTGGGAGAACCAAACTTCAATCAAAACGCAAATAAGACCCTGTGATACAGACCATACAGAAAAACAATTCTGTGATTCGTCATCTCCCACCCTTTCAGCCAATAGCATTCCATGAACTATCTCACGTAGGTGCAAGCCTTTGCGTTTTCCAAGGCGCCAATACAGTGTACGCTATCGTACAGTATTTCACATGGTGCAATACTGTGAGTGTATATGTTTAAATTTGTTTTCTACTATTTTTTGCTGTTTTATTGCTCTTAGGCTAGGAAATACTTATTTCATCAATAAAATAATGAAAATTTCAATATGTACTAGCTCACGTAGGTGAGACCCTTTTCATTTTCCGAAATGCTGATACCGGTATCTTATTTTACATGGTGCACTACTGTGATTATTTATGTGTTTTGCTGTTTTATTATTCTTAGACTAAGAAATACATATTTTATATCAATAAAATAATGAAGCTACTGGAATTTTAATATATGCTAGCTCACGTAGGTGTGACCCTTTGGGTTTTCCGAAACGCTGATACCGGTATCGTACTTTCTATAGTGTAGAGTTACATGTTAAAATTTTTGTTTTCTTACTATTTCTTGCTGTTTTATTATTCTTAGGCTTGGAAATACATTTTTGTATCAATGAAATAATGAAAAAAAAAATTTTCATTAAAATAATGAATATGCTGGAAATTTTTATATATAAAAATTTTAATATTTTCGCATATACCCAGGGAAAAAAATCTCAAAAAAAAAAAAAAAAAAAAAAAAAAAACGCAATACAGTGAATCCGCGATAGGTGAACCGCGATATAGCGAGGAATCACTGTATATCGAAAATTTGTTTGCTGTTTGTTCTTAATGCTTTTTTAAAATTTTCTTTATAATATTCGATCGCATTAAGCGTTAGAAGAGGTGGAGGATGTGGGAGAACGAACCTCTATCGGCAAACTTTTTGTCACACTCCCGTATCAGCTCCTCGCACACTATTTCCCTGACCATATTATATTGCAAATTTGTTTGCTTCTTGTTCTTAATACTTTTTTTCAATTTTCTTCATAATAGTCGATCGAATTAAGCGGTAAAAGAGGAGGAGGATGTGGGAGAACAACATTTATTGGCAAACGTTTTGCTACATCCGTATCAGCTGATGCACATTCGCACGCTATTTCCTTAACGATATTATATTGAAAATATGTTTGCTGTTTGTTCTTAATGCATTTTTTCAATTTTCTTCATAATATCCGATCGCATTAAGTGGTAGAAGAGGAGGAGGATGGCGGAAAAGTGCCTCAGAGGCCGTTAATATTTTACTAAAATGATTATTTTTTTTTTTTTTTTTGCATGGGCGTTATTTGCAAATTTCGTAATTTTTTACTATTAAAGAAAATGCGGAAAAAACTAACAAGGTGTATTTATATTTATACATACATATAAACACTGTAGAATTTTTGCTAGTATTGTTTTAGAGAATACAACAGTATTATATTACATATACCAGTGTAATATCCTTTTGTAGATATGGTAAATATATTTATTATTTATTTTCACATAGCAATATTATTTTTTGTTGAATAATTATGATATGAATTGCAGATATGATTTTGCTTAGTTTGACATATTGTAAGATATTACAACCATATTTTAAAATATCTATTATAGATTAGTAGACTTTGATTTTTTTTTAAGGCAGAGACTTGTAAACAATGATATAATTTTCATTTCAGTTCCCTTATATATCAAGTTAATGGTGGTATTCATTTATTTTTTTTTTATATATTTGGTTATTTGAAGCAATTAGAATTAATTTATTTACAAAATAAACAAATGCAGCCTTAAATGCAATCTTTATGCTAAAAAGTTTGTTGAGGTTGGCCTTTGAAATACGTCATCACACAGCATTGTTGTATACGTATGTATCATGTTAATGGTTTTAGTTATTTATTTCTTTATGTATTTGTTTATTTGAAGGAATTAGATTTAATTCATTTACAAACTTACCAAATATCTAACCGTAAAGAGAATCTATATGCAAAAAAGTTTGTTGAGGTTGGCTTCTGGAATACATCGTCACGCGGCATTGTTGAATACATGTGTATTACGTTAATGGTTTTTGGTTTTATTTATTTATTTGTTTATGTATTTGGTTATTTGAAGGAATTACATTTAATTTATTTATAAAATTACCAAGTACATAAACGTAAATACAATCTTTATGCAAAAAAGTTTGTTGGGGTTGGCCTTTGGAATACGTCGTCACCTGGCATATTATATACGTATACAGTGATCCCTCATTTATCGCTGGGGTTTGGTTCCAGGACCACTCGCAATAGGTGAAAATCCACGAAGTAGCAGCACCATATTTATTACAGGTATTTTACATTTATTTTTACATTTACTGTATAAACCTTCCCTACACTGTCAAAAACTCACCCTTTACTTTATTAATAACAGCGTGCAAGCGTAAATTTATATGAACGTGATAGGTAAGCTTACCCTGAATGATGTGATGATGACGTTTACATACTCCACAGCCAATGACAGCTTTATGGCTGCTTTTTGCGAGAGAAGAACATGGTAATGGGGAGTTACTGTCGTGTATCTTCTTTTGTGCGAAGAGGTCTTGTAAGGAGTCATGACATCGTTGATAATACTATTGCAGAAGTGCACCGAACGAACCATATCATTATCATACTCCTGCGACAGTTGTTGTTGTAGTTGTTTGGTCATGTTATACATGGCTGCCAGCCGTTCGAGTGTAAGACCAGGTTCTTCGACTTCATCATGTGCTTGCTGTTGTTGTTCTTCCTCTTCTTTGCTCGCTGATTTTGTAATTTTCCTCCAAGTCTTCATCAGTCGACAGCTGAGAGTGGCAGTCGATCAGGTCATTGACGTCTTCGTGAGTCATATCTTTAAAGCCTTCTCCTCCTAGCAATGCAGCCAACTTCACAGCTTTCACAACTGCCGAGTTATGCACTTCGTCAGGAGTGAATCCCTTGTAGTCGTAGATGACTTTAGGCCACAATTTCTTCTAGCCGACATTGATTGTGGCTGGCTTCATATCTTTGAGGGCATTCTGAATATTTTGAAGGTATATAGCAATCGTGTAGTTACGCCAGTACGCCTTCAGTACGAATTCTTTGTCCGCATCCATGGAGTCAACCAGGTTCGCCAGGGCATTGCGTGTGTAGGAAGCTTTGAACGCACGAATAACGCCTTGATCCATAGGCTGAATCAGTGATGTATTCGGTGGCAGGAACTCTTCCTGAATACCGTCATAATAGAGATCAGTTGCCTGGCCACCAGCATTATCCATCAAAAGAAGGACTTTAAATTCAAGGCCCTTCTCTGCAAGATAAAGTCGGACCTGAGGGATAAAGCATTGGTAAAACCAGTCCGGTGTGAGGCTTTTTGTGATCCAGGCCTTATGGTTATGCATCCAATACACTGGCAGCAGATTCTTGTTTTTATTCTTCAAAACCATAGGGATTTTTGACATGTAGATAACCCTGGCTTTAACATAAAGCCCGCAGCATTCCCGCACATGACGAGGGTAACGCGGTCTTTGTGCTTTAAATCCTGGGGCTTTAGCCTCTATCTTGAAAAGAAAAGTGCGAGACGGCATGCTCTTCCAAAATAACCTAGTCTCATCCATGTTGAACACTTGCTCAGGAGCATATTCCTCTTCGGCAATAATTTTCTTGAAATCGTTGTTCACATAATCTTCAGCTGCAGCTGTATCTGCAGAGACACCTTCGCCATGCACCGAAATGCTCTTTAGGCAAATCGTTTTTGAAATTTGGCGAACCATCCCTTACAAGCAACGAACGACGATTCCTCGGTGGAGAATCGCTGGAGGGTCCTGGTTGTGGGTCTTCCATTTCTTCTTTCTCCTCCTCCTAACAGTTGCCACTGTCTTCGTTGGGTTCGTTTGCAGCGAATGTCTCATATAGCTTCTTCGCCTTTGTTCGTGTGATACTGGTGTCTAAGCTGCTCTTCTTCCTGCAATCAGCAATCCACAGGGCCAAAGCAGATTCCATCCGCACTATTGTCTTATTGCGGGGTGTTACATCCCTCTTCGCTGTTTTGTTGAAAGTAAGAGTCGCTGTCTTCCTGATATTCGCCTCATCCTTCTTGATGTAGCGAACAGTAGATTCGTTGATGCTGAAATGGCGTCTGACACTCGAGAAACTTGTTCCTTCCTTCAGCATATCTAACAGTTTTACCTTATCTGCTATTGTCAACATCTTCCTTTGCCGCTTAGAAGACGAAGATGAAGGACGCTTGAGCGGCATTGCAGGGGTTGAAATACACAAGCAAAAGTTACACAAAAAGCACAAGCACAACGTATTAAGAGGCACAACGCGAGTGGCGCACACATGAGTAACTGAATGGGTGAGGCGAGACAATGGAAGATTCTGGAAGAATCAAGCTTCAATCAAAAAGCCAATCAGACCCCAGTATACAGAACACAATTTTGTGATTCGTCATCTCCCACCCATCAGCCACCACAGCCAGTAGCATCCCGTGTACTATCTCACGTAGGTGCGACCCTTTGCGTTTTCCAAGACGCCGATACCGGTATCGAATTTCATTTGGTGCAATACTGGGAGTTACATGTTTAAATTTATGTTTTTTACTATTTTTTACTGTTTTATTATTCTTAGGCTAGGAAATACTTTTTTTTTATCAATAACTAATGAAAATACACCTAGTTCTCAGAATAACGCCTAGATAGGTTCTCAGAAGTGTCGGATAAATGGGAAATCGCGTGAAAAAACGCGTTATTTTCCATAGGAAACAATGATAAAGGGCATAGATATGTTCCAAACCTTACATAGACACACCATGCCAAAGATATAAGATAAGTAAAAAACATATTTTACTACTACATAGCAAAGCAGAAAGCCCTGTATCTATTTTTAAGAGTATACAAAAGATATTCATATTCACTTTACAGCTAGAAATTAACATACATTACTATACTTTACTCTATTATGCAATGGGCAACAGGTATACAGTACACTGGGACATGCATGGTGGCAGTGAGCAAGTAACTTATGTGGTAGAAGAGGAGGAGGATGCAGGAGAACGAGTCTCTATCTGCAAATGTATATAAAGATAAAATAAGAATTATAAATAACCAAAGCAAGACTAAAAAACGAAAAAAAAAATTATGCAATGCCTAAATCTACCATATGACAGATTAAAAAAACTTAATCTACATTCTCTAGAAAGTCAGAGAGTTAGGGGGGATATGATTGAGGTGTATAAATGGTTTAAAGGGATTAACAAGGGTGATATTAATAAAGTTTTAAAAATTCATGATCAAACCAGAACTCGTAATGGGTAATGGATTTAATCTTGATAAATATAGGTTCAGAAGAGAAATTGGTGAAAACTGGCTTGGTAATACCGTAGAGTATTCCTAGTAGGATAATAAATGCCAATACCTTAGACACCTTCAAATGTAGATTAGATAGACATATGACAGAGGTAGGGTGGGTATGAATAGGTTAGTGTTTATTAGAAAAATCATAAAAAGAAAAATAGAATAAGTAGAGTAGAATAGAATAGGTTAGAAATGCTGAAAATATCATTCAAAAATGGAACTGCCTCGTGTTTGCTAGTAGGCATGTGGCAGTGTCCCCCTATTCTTACATTCTTAATATTTTCAGAACACGTGTTTTGCATCCTCCTTCCGATTTCAAATTTGTATCCTGGGTTCTGAATGACGAATTTGTTAATAAAATTTATCCAGATTACGCTCTCAATCTCTACCTGCCTCGTCGCATCTCTCTGCTCTGAATCTCGGATTGTCTCTCACTCTCTCTCTCCGACCTCGTACTCTCTCTTCCTCCTCTACTCTCAAGGTCCTCTCTCTCCTCATCTCTCTCTCTCTCCCTCTCGCATATCCTCTCTCCTCTCTCTCCTCTCTCTCTCTCTCTCTCTCTCCTCTCTCTCTCCTCTCTCTCTCCTCTCTCTCTCTCTCTCTCTCTCTCTCTCTCTCTCTCTCTCTCTCTCTCCTCTCATCTCTCTCTCCTCTCTCTCTCTCTCTCCTCTCTCTCTCTCTCTCTCTCTCTCTCTCTCTCTCTCTCTTCTCTCTCTCTCTCCCTCTCTCTCTCTCTCCTCTCTCTCCCTCTCTCCTCTCTCTCTCCTCTCTCTCTCTCTCTCTTCTCTCTTCCCTCTCTCTCTCTCTCCTTCTCTCTCTCTCCTCTCTCTCTCTCTCTCTCTCTCTCTCTCTCTCTCTCTCTCCTCTCTCTCTCTCTCTCTCCTCTCTCTCTCTCTCTCTCTCTCTCTCATTTCTTTACAAAAAACGAATTAAAACTTAGGTGTATTACCTTTAAAATGAGCACTGTAATGAACGTGATTAAGACTGAAGCAATAATTGTATTTACTTAATAAGATGAAAAATTTCTACCTAATTCCTGTTTAAGAGAGACATTACAAAGGACTCGTGGAAAGGAAATTAATTTAACGGTCTTTTAACTCATTAACGTTTTTATTAAAAGTGCATTATTATATTTATCATTTGCTGCCCCAAACGACTCAACAGCTTGTAAAGTAACTGATGTATGCGTTGTTTGTAAGACTATTCACCTTTTAATATAAATATATTCTATATAATATAAGTGAAATGAAATGAGAGAGAGAGACATCTTTAATTAACTCTTGTTCATTCAACCAAAACTACATTATTTATTGTAAAAATAATGGTTTAATTACAAATTCGTAATAATAATAATCTCCACAATCATCATCAAAGGAAAATTATTGTTAAAAATAATAATAATAATAATAAGATCTAAGGAGAATTTTTGGAATAGACATCATGAGAGCAATGCAGAGGTATATTAAAACCCAGCAAAGAGCTGGATATTCATTACACATCTTTTATAATCCCTTCACATCTGACAGGTCATTACACTCTCCATCTGTTTCTCTTTACAGCCTGATAAAGGCTGTTTTATTTATAATTTTTGGTCCATCCTGGTGTCACAATAATCTTAAAAAAAAAAAAAAAAAAAAAAAAAAAATGGGGGGGGGGCATTATTCGCGAATTCCGAATTTTTTACTATTATTTTTTGGGGGCGTTATTTCAATGTCGTGGATAAAAAAATCGCGTATAAAAGGAACAAGGTGTACTGGAAATTTTAATATGTACTATCTCACGCAGGTGCGACCCTTTGTGTTTTCCAAGACGCCGATAACGGTATTGTATTTTATATGGTGCAATACTGTGTGTTACATGTTTAAATATATGTTTTTTACTATTTTTTACTGTTTTATTATTCTTAGGCTAGGTAACTTTTTATATCAATAAAATAATGAAAATACTGGAAATTTTAATATTTCCACATATCGTGGATTCCCGCATATACCCAGAAAATCTGCGATATAAAATACATATGCCCGCCATAAAAGTCCGTGATGCACTTGACGTGAGGAATTCTACCGCTGCCCATCAGATTGACGTGAAGTTAGTTACTATTCCACTGCGTGTCACCAGTTGTCGTAATGTTAGTTACTATTCCACCGCGTGTCACCAGTTGTCGTAATGTTAGTTACTATTCCACCGCGTGTCACCAGTTGTCGTAATGAATTCTTCTCACTACGTTAATATTAGTACCAGAAGGGTGCAAGGTAAGAATGGACAAGCAGTGGTTCCTTTATCTTAGTTTATTCTAACATCTTCGACGCCTCAATGCCCCCCACCCTATGACTATCAAAATCTATGATCTATTCATGCCCCTGGTACTATTCTGACTAACTGTCGCTCTCTGACTGCTTTCTGGCTGCCATGGGGATGCTTGAAATACCCCAAAGGGCAGGGCGTGTCGCTAAATCTACTTCTGCCAATTGCCTTCAGGTTCAAAGAGAGGTCCCTCCTCTTGGGGGATGGGCTATTTCAGTTGGCTTATAGAACGGAAGAGTTCCAGGTCAGTGCGTGGCTATTGGGTATCCCTCCAGGGCATATAGGGTTACTTGTGATTTTGGGCAGGGCCACCTTCTGGGTCTTTCCCACTTGACGGCTGGATGGCTAAGCCCTATGCTAAAGCACCTGGGTTCAGCCAGGTGCTAAGCCCTATGGATCCAGCCAGGTGCTAAGCCCCCTGGATCCGTTTACCGTAGCCAGATAAACAACTGGGAGAGTATTCCATTTCACCCTTGACCTCTAGCCTCTCACGTTTCTCTTCAGGACTTGTTACAGTTTCAGATTCTGGCTTCAGCACGACTTCAGTCATGCGACATCCCTCCCAACCATAACTGAAATATCTTTTATTTCAGTCGAAGCATGGGCTATTTTTTGAGAGCTCTTGGATATATCCTAGCTAACATTAGTTTACAATAAAAATGGGGCCGAATTATTTAAGCTATTATCTAAGAATTCCTAGTTCTATGAACACTAAACAATCTTTAGTACAAACATATTCCTATATTTAAAAATAAAAATAACCTTAATCATTAGGATTTCAGTGTGTAACTAATCATTATCAAACATTAATTAAGATCACAAGTTAGTTTAGATCATAACGTTAATTTATCTACTCCTCTCCTTTTTCAAATGATTTACAAAAGTTGGTTAGTTACAGTAAAAATATGAATCATGTAGAACATTAGCATGTACGAACATTTAAAATGCGATAGACAATAGCATAAATGGTAATTTCTATAAGCAACCTCATCTTATAATTTCTATTCCTATCGTTACTATGGGGCATTGATTTGTCTTAAAATTAGGCCTTAAAAAACTACTCCTGAAACAAAATATTTGTTACGATGTGAAAAGCCAAAAAACATTCATCATTTCAATATGCAATTACTATTCAGAGACAAACTGATATGAGAACTTAATGAACACAAAGATTAAATCATGATTCAAACAATGATAATGCTAAAGCAAAACAATTATATTATTTAGGCAGAAAAACAACTTATTACTATTGGTGCAAATCATACAATTTATCAATGGCACTTATTCAAAACTATATTTAAAGGAGTCTCTGAGTTTTCGCTTAAAATTATCTTAAAGCTAGTAAAACAAATAAAAAAAGAAATGGTCTTTTAACACAGTGGTCAAAGACGGTGGGGACCTTTTCTTTCCCATTTTTTTCTTTCAGTTCTAAAACGTGGGTTGTTTTTGCAACAACTAATAAGGGATTTTCCATACCCTTCCTTTCTCTCTTCCTGAAGTTTGGACATGTATAGGGATTCCCTTTTCTTTCTGTTTGGATCCCATCAACGCGTTTACGTGGCTTCTAAAGGTATTATTAAGATGTTTTAAAAGACTTCTTTTTTTTTCTCTTTTCACTACAGTTAGGACATGTATGGGAATTCCCTTTTTTTTTCTGTTTGGATCCCATCAACGCGTTTACGTGGCTTCTAAAGGTATTATTAAGATGTTTTAAAAGACCTTTTTTTTTTTCTCTTTTCACTACAGTTAGGACATGTATGGGAATTCCCTTTTTTTCTGGGATTTCATAATTTCTTTTACAGAAATAAAGTATTATTAATCTGTTAGAGACTTTTGTTTCCCTCCCTTGCTCATGAAATTTTTGCTAGGCGTTATAAAACGGTTTCCTTGTGTCATTTTTTCACTCCCCCGCCGTCTTCACTGCAGGCCCAGGTTCGTACACTACCACATATTATCTTCTTTCTAAGATAGGCAAGACAAAGAGGAAGCGATCGATGCATCTTCCAAATCCCTCCAGCCTGGCTTTTTCGTCCTACCCTCGGGCCGATCTTGACCAAGACCCCCCTGTAGGAGACCTGCAACGTCACAGCGATTTCTCTTCAGTACTGCAATCCACACGTACCTTCGAAGCAGACCTCGGGATGAAAATTTGAACCTATGTTACTACTACAGTTGTAAGAAAGGTTCCCTATGACTTCAGGGTACCAACAATGGCCATACTTTGCCTCCCCTGCAACTGCAAGTGCTTGCAATCTCTATTCAATGGGCAACAGGGACTTGTTTGAGAGAGAACAAATTCTAAAGACTTTTAGAACTTGCAGGTCGGGGCTGCCTAGAAATAGGGTGTTAATGGAAGGTATGTGTCTACACAACTAGATTATTATTCCAAGATACTTAGGACTTAGCTGAGAAACTGATACATAACATTACTAATAATCATGATCAAAATAAGAATAATAAAAAATAAAATAAAAATACTAAATCAGGAATAGCCATATATATACAACGGAGACTGGCATTCAGAAGTAAGAACAGAGTTCGGTACTTATAGTTCATAGTAATGCTCATTCTAACACAGTCTCTTTTACTATTCAAATTCCTACTGTCATAATATATGTATATATATAGAGCATAAGTGGCAACTTTCGGGCTCCCCAATTTGTCAATGGGAGTTTTATCTATTCTCTAAACAGTTGCGACATGTGGCAAAAATATTTATGCAAATGTCGGTACTACCGATGTCTTATCAGTATTTATGCAATAACAGCATGCAACAATTTATCAACTGCAATGAAATGTAGGCACAAGTATCGCCTAGCTTCGCTGGAAAAAAAACAAAAAAAGAATCAATGACGGCAACATTCTCGTAGCATCGGAAGAAGCATCTGTCTGTCTCAGAGTAGAGAGAGAGAGAGATTTTTTCTTCAAAAAAATAAAACATAATTTTCGCTTGTAGGGCACTTCTTTATGACTTAACTTCCTGCCCTACTGTACAAAGGGACAGAGCGCAACTGCAATCATTTTCTAACATCTAGAAAGAAAAAAACAAAACAAAAATAATTTAGTGTACAACTGCAGAAACATCGAAGCATAAATCCATTCCTTTCTGTTTAATATTGCCAAGGACTTTACTGTAATAGCATACACATCCTTGTCTATAATGACTATCCTTTTCTTGCTATAGATCAGAGGGTTGAGTCGAAGCACATACTCTCTATAAGGCAACATTCTCTGAGAAAACTAAGTCAAAGATTAAAATCATATGTGACAATATCTCTACTACTATCAACAAAAGTACAAATATCTTTTTCTTAACACACGTCTTAAAAGGACTTAAGTATCATTAATTTTAAATTTAAAACTCAACATATAATCTCGGAGAATCTCAATTATCTTAATTAGATCAATTGTAATCTTAAATTCATGACAATGATAGGGATTAGCCATAATTATCTCTAGATACTCTTTAATTATATTATATCCAAGGGCTTAAGAGTTTTAAAGATTTCTTCAATACAAAAAGAATTATATATAAAAAACGGGAATCTGAAAAAAATATAAAAAGTCTGTCTGTGTATGCAATAATAAAAACAAAAAGTATATTTCATTCGCAACAATAAAGAATGCATTTTGCTTAAGTTTCATAATCTCGTAAGGCGTTGTACATGAACAATTAAAACGGAGAAAATATATATATATATATATATATATATATATATATATATATATATATATATATATATATATATATATATATATATATATATATATATATATATATATATATATATATTCTTCTACTATCTCAAATATGGGAAACGGCTGGGTGACATTCTTGTCATTTCGTGTCAGCTCACACTCTTTCTTTATGACCAAGCTGAAATAATTTTGATAAACATTATCATGGCTAAAACTCGCAAAGTTTTATTTTATCAATCTAATATATCTCTTTAGACAAATAATGTATATACTGCAGCTAGCAAAGAAAATAAAGAATCATTCATAGATTCACGTCCTTTATCACGTAATATCTATCTTGGAACTCTCGGAATTCGAATAATAATCTCATTGGCGGAGTAGGGGACGAAACAAAAATAAAACAAACTTGGCATCTCAACCATATCTGGGCAGGTGGAGAATCATTTTCTCAAAAATATCCCTTAATAGATATTGCCACAGCGCATCACCTCCCATAAATATACTCTGATATGGCATGCAGAAGGACCCGGTGGAGCAGGGGAACTACCCTCGCAGACTCCCTCAATCATGCTTCCTAACGGTGCTTTCCGCGATTTCACCCCCTAGAGCAACCCCCCCCATTATACCCCCGGTCAGGCATACTCATTCGCTATCACATTCGCTATATCACATTCAAACTTGCATTCCCTCTCTCTCTGTCTATGGAAAATTCTCCATCCCTTACCCCCCCCTCTGAAGGAGAGATAAAGGTGAAATCTCGGTTGGGCCGCGCGGTCACAAGACTGCCTCACCAGTCCTAGGCCCCATTCTAACAACAAACAAACAAACATTCTACTCCCTTGAAGCTACGTTTGGGTGACACTGAAAACCCTCCCCTATTCCAGGACAGCACAAATTCACTCGAATTTACTTTTATTTTCGCCTGCGTAGCGCGAAATTAAAAAAAACTCATCTCTAAACAATATCACAAAATTTCTTATTCTTCCAAAAGAAATGCCACACAAGTATCGTAATATTAATCGCTTCATCATAATAACATTAAAAGAACGATCTGTCATTTATGTCTTTCTTTTCTCACTCCAAAATATTGCACTTTAAGAGATTAATATAAAAATGACTTTACACGTACTTTAAATATCAATGATCAGTACAATTACTATATATTTATAATAACGAGGTTGGGAGATCGATTGGTCACTTCCGCATTCCTTTCTTGGAAATCACACGTGTTCTAAGTAAAACCTTAAAAGCAGATTCAAGTATATTACTCACTATAATTCTTACACTTAAGAAATTAATATACCGTAATAGTGATTTCACGTGCATTAAATTTGTCAATTAAAAATCGATACATTCGCGTTCTTAAAATTCAATCTAGGCATTAATACAAATAAATGGAACACCCTTTAAACGCAATTTCTTTATATTATTCATTTAATAAAAAAATGGGAGTTCATTACTTCTTATAGCTATTAGTACAAATTATCCATGTTAGTAATGGGTACAGAAATTCTACTTTTATCAACTTATTAGGCACCACACCCCTTATAGGCGGGTTGGCTGAGTCAAAGCATAACTACAAGATAAAATGGCAGCATCCACCGACCTCAATTTCTTTTACTAATTGTCCCATTACTCACTGGATACAGATCACAAGTACTTAGCTATTTTAAGGAGGTGGTCCTGAAGAACTTCACGGCAGAAGGCAAGGAAGGAGGGGGTTCTCTTTCTTCTCTCGAGTAAAATCGACGAATCGCCATCTTCTTGGTCGGATCCGGCAACTTATATTTCTTGTAATGGGCATTTTCACTCAATGCCCCGGTCACACTTCGGCTTACTAAGAAATATCTTAGGAATAGTTCCTTAAAAGTTTCATAATATTCTCTGTTTGACCACTCGTCACTTCTCATCCGCAGACCCAAGTATTTCAGGAAGTCGGCCGCGGGAATTATGGACGGACATTCGAGGTCTTTTACATTTGCGCCGTCGAGGTATAAAGGTGAATTTTTGACTCGAGGCGCCTTTACAACCAGGGCACGGGGTGGGGGCTTGTCCTGCTGCGTTCCCTGTGTCACCACGGGGCTCGGAGCGGCAGGCTGTTCGTCGATGTTTGAGGCGTCGGTTTCTCTGTCGACGTTGACCAAGTTCCTTCTCGACGGAGCGGCGTCGGCAGGAGTTTGTAGGCGCCGCACGTGCTCCTCCAGTTCGAGAATTCTCCGGTGTTTTGCCTCGTCACTCATTTCTTGAATTGGGAGATGTTGGATTTCTGCGTTTGCCATTCTTATTTTCTTTTCTTTTCACTGGATTCTTCTGATATGAGAGTCTCTTCGTATGTTTTCCAGGCGTCTGATCCGTACTGCGCTGCCACCAGTTTGACGTGAGGAATTCTACCGCTGCCCACCAGATTGACGTGAAGTTAGTTGCTATTCCACCGCGTGTCACCAGTTGTCGTAATGTTAGTTACTATTTGTGGGGGTTTTAATTTTAAATGATGATGCTAGAGTGTTAAGATTCTGTTTTACTAAGGGGACTCAAAGTACCGAGCTCGGTTAAGAGCTCACAAACAGACAGGACAGATATTTGTACTTGCACACCCTATCTTCAATACCCTTGGTCGGTTAAATGAAACTCAGAATTCAACTTTCTTTTAATTTTGGAAATGCAATGACATTAAAAGAATTGAATTAAATTTCTCAAATTAAACTTTATGAAATGCTGCCTCGAATCCCGGAGGAGGTGAGTATGAGTTCGTTTCCCGGCACCACGGACGTATGCCAAGACTTTGGCCTCAACTCGATGATTACCTCTGTCACACAGGCAGAGTAGGATACAGGACACTGCAATTTCAGAAACAGAAATGACACAGTTTATAATGGGAAACTGAAAGCATGAGCACACATATAATGAGTTTCCAATGTCATTCTACTGGATGAATATATATAGGTTATTCACAGCTAACCAGAAATATTTATGAATATATATAGGTTATTCACAGCTAACCAGAAATATTTATGCTACCATAATAGCATACAAAACATTAATTCTTTACTGGTTTTAAAGAAAATAATATATTCACAATAAATGAAGAATAAGCAAGACAAATACAGTACTGTATGTATTCCTTAAATTGTGGGCAACCACAAAAGTTGCAATGCTTATTCCGGATATGAAATTAATATGGTAAAACACTCTATTTAGGGTAAAGGAAGAATCTACGAGATAAATACAGTATTCATTCACTTTTAGTTATCAAGAACTTTGCAAATAAAAAAAGGGTGCAAAACCACCTTTTGAGGTATTTGCAACTTATAACTCAAAACACTTTATCCCCAACATATGAAGAATTAGCAAGATAAATACGGTATGCATTCATTAAAATGTGGTTAACAAGAAATATTTGCATAGCCAACTGGGAAAAATTACCTTTTGAATATTTGCAATTTGGCTTTTTGGCAAATAGCTTTATTGACGAGTTTTTGAAGTAAAAGACACTTTATTTACGATGATAGAAAGGGGTGAAATGAAATTAGAATTTATTAGGAAGAGAGATAGATTTTTACGGGCTCATAACTTAGTCTTCAGAGGATGAGATTTTCGTTTATCACATTCAGTGAAAAGAAACTTCTCAGCAATATATACCAGCTGTAATTTACAGGTTAAGGAATTAACTTTGGCATGTGAGATTCCAGTGTGGTAATCTACAAAATTTCGTGTGACTGGGAATGGAATCTGAGAATAGAAATCCATAAAATTTATCCAGTAACGAATGTAACTAATTCTCGAACATAAACCAATTTGCTTGACCCACGAGCTTTACCATACACTATCCCTCACCTTGTTGTGCCAGATGAATTCCTTGTTGTGCTAGATGAATTCCTGTGAAGATGCCACGTAAAATGATTTTAAATAAACTTGGACCACCCAGGCGAGATGTTGCCTCTGGGCAGTCTTGGCGCAAAAGGAGAGCGTCTCCTCGTGGGGCTTCGTGACGTCATCTGTAGGAGACATTCTCAGAGCAGTAATTGGTTCTGATTTCATTTTAATTTTTATTTTAGTGGTGGTCCCTGGCAGGCAATTATAGCAGAGATGCAAGGGAGGGACAGTATTTTTAGGTGCAACAAGTGGAAGCAAATAAAATAAAACGAGAATATTAATGAAAAGTTCAGTTACTGGTTCTTCTTCTTTATAATTTTCTTGGCCCTGAGCAGGCAGAAAAATTGGGGCAGCCTTTATATTGGGGCTATACTTCTACACGTACAGGAAGAGTAACTAAGCTATTTAAAATTAGCTATAAGCAAAAATACAAATTGCAAATAATCATAATCTCAAAAGTCAAGAAGTGGGAATTAATTTTTTTAGTTAGAAAATAACAGTTATGTTACTCATTGTATTTAATAAGGTATCTAACAGCCTCTGTTGACATTGAGCGAAACACTCTGTCACACTATTCCACCGCGTGTCACCCGTTGTCGTAATGTTAGTTACTATTCCACCTCGTGTCACCAGTTGTCATAATGAATTCTTCTCACTACGTTAATATTAGTATCAGAAGGGTGCAAGGTAAGAATGGACAAGCAGTGGTTCCTTTATCTTAGTTTATTCTAACATCTTCGACGCCTCAATGCCCCCCACCCTATGACTATCAAAATCTATGATCTATTCGTGCCCCTGGTACTATTCTGACTAACTGTCGCTCTCTGACTGCTTTCTGGCTGCCATGGGGATGCTTGAAATTCCCCAAAGGGCTGGGCGTGTCGCTAAATCTACTTCTGCCAATTGCCTTCAGGTTCAAAGAGAGGTCCCTCCTCTTGGGGGATGGGCTATTTCAGTTGGCCTATAGAACGGAAGAGTTCCAGGTCAGTGCGTGGCTATTGGGTATCCCTCCAAGGCATATAGGGTTACTTGTGATTTTGGGCAGGGCCACCTTCTGGGTCTTTCCCACACTCTTGAGGCACTTGACGCCGGGTGGCTAAGCCCTATACTAAAGCACCTGGGTTCAGCCAGGTGCTAAAACCTATGGATCCAGCCAGGTGCTAAGCCCCCTGGATCCGTTTACAGTAGCCAGATAAACAACTGGGAGAGTATTCTATTTCACCCTTGACCTCTAGCCTCTCACGTTTCTCTTCAGGACTTGTTACAGTTTCAGATTCTGGCTTCAGCACGACTTCAGTCATGCGACACACTGAATTCACAGAAGGTGAATTGCAATATAGCGAGGGATTACTGTATATCAAGTTAATGGTTTTATATATTTTTAGCTATTAATCTATGTATTTGCTTTTTTGAAGGAATTAGGCTGAGAAGAAGAAGAATCATCGTTCATTTCAAATTTCCTCAAGTATATAGAGGAAAAGCAAAGAAACGACTATTCAGAATAGTAATAGCAGAAAAAAAAATCATTATTTGGCAATATCAGCTAAAGTATCTATTGATAAAGTAATTATCACCTATGAAGAACTGAAATCTATTATGAAACAAGATATGAAAAAGAATATTAAAAACAATGATCTTAGCAATTGAATAAATGAAGTACAAGAAAAGTTAGGTTTAAAAATTTACTCCAAATGGAAACAGAAATGAAAAGTGAAGAAAAGGTATATAATAATACACCAGCATTAGTTATTTTTTTCAAAAGAATACCAATTAAATTGCAATTGAATGACAGATATATACACAAGAACGATAATACAAAGTGTTTAATGTGCAAAAGTGTGATGGAAGACCTTAATCATTTAATTTTGAGGTGTACAGGCTATAATCAATTGAGAACCAAAGAACCCCTGCTCAAACAGCCATATATTCAGGATGAAGATTAACTAGTAGGACATTTACTTTTTGAAAAAGACAAAAGTGTAAAAAAAAGGATATTTTATATAAATTTAGGAGAAAGAGAGAAACCAAAATGACAGCACCATAAGAATTCATTTTTAAGAGAAGCACCATTGGAAAGGCATTTCTTCTCAACCTGGACATGAACCTCTCATCTGCCATATTGTTTATCATGTTCATTTGCTGTGATTATATACTTCAAAAATGACTGAAATTATGATGTTCATTTGTAGTTTGGCTGGATGACCAGAATTAACGGCGCATCCCAGTGAGCCTCCTGTTGATTCAGGAGAAAGCAAAAGGATTGCGTAATGCCGTGAAAATTGGAAGGGGGGAAGAAGAAATGTCGCCCACTTCTTGCTTGTATGCCATATTATTGATCTTGTGCTCATTCACTGGTGCTAAGCCATTCGACTCTAAGTTGGATATGGGGGCTGAAGTTATCCAGTTATCCAAATGCAAGCCAACCATGGTAGTAAAGGTAAGCAATACTGTATAGTGTACTTTTACTATTTTTATATCTTATTTTAAGAATTTAGATTATGTTTCCATGCTTTAGAATATTTATTTTTAGCATTGGTGGGGGACCTAGGTTTGAATTTTGGTGTTTTCTGACTTACAATGAAATCCGGGTTATGACAGCTGTCAGGAACGGAACCCTGTCGTAAACTGAGGATCCCCTGTATTATAATGTGCCATGCACCAATGAATTAACTCCCTAAAAAGTAAAAGATTAGTTTTATGTAGAGTTGCAGAGTATCATAGATGAGATACTAGAGAGAGATATGAGAAATAATAGTGGTAATATAAATGTGAAATTAGATAGGGACAATGAATGCATAGTGAATGTAATGGGTAATAAAGGCATTGGAGTGGCTTAAAACGAAAGTGGAACCCATTTCACTAATTTTTGTGCTGTGAATAATTTTGTAATGAATGGTACTCATTTCCAACAGGAGGGCATACAAATGCTCTTCAACATCCCTAGAAGGCAAGCATAAAAATCATGTAGATCATATAACCATTAATAGCGAGAGACAAAATAGAATGCTGAGAAATGTTAGGCATATAGAGGTGCAGATTTGGTAGTAACTACCAACTTATTATTGCCACGCTGAAGCTGAAATTTTAAGCACATCAAAAAATGTTGAAAGAGTATCAAGGTTTGATATGATAAAGATACTTGACATTGAATATTGAGAGGCTTTTGCCTCTGAATGTCAGAACTGTATTGCAATTTTAGAGGTTATACCTGATGACGAACAAACAGTTATTGAGGATGAGATTGACATCAGGAATGTATATCGTTCTGCTGGCAAAGTACTGGCACACGTAGGTGGATACCTTGGATACCAGATGAGACCTGGAAAGATAGAAACCAAAGATAATCGTGGAAAACTTTTTGGGTATAAATGATGGTCTTAGGGTAGAATGTACTAATTATTCATGTCTAGATAGCAAAGGTAAGCAGAGTACAAGAAGAGATAAAAGAGAATGTTTTGAAAAACAGTCATATGTATCCAGGGAATAAAAGTGGTGTCAAAATAGCACACGGAAGTAATAATGAAATATCCATGAGTGTAGAGAAGAATAAGGAAATACCTGCCACAACGAAGGATGGGTCAATATTGATAGCAAATAAAGAAGAAATACAACTTTGGATTGGCTGAGCAATTTCATGAGGCATTGAAAACAAGATTGTTATGGTTTAATTTTATTGATATACCAGAAATTTTAGAAAACTTGAATGTCCTTATGAATGAATTTATAATTTTTTAAATGGAAGCAGTAATAAAAAAAACTTAGGAGATGGAGACCACTAGGCTATGACGGAATCACTGTAGAGATGATTTTGGCTGAAAATGAAGTGACCCCTCTAATGCTAACTAGACTCTTTTTGCAGTATATGGAATAAGAAAAAGTCCATGATTGGGAATTGGATATCTTAATGAAGATACCAAAGAAAAGTAACCTGACTGAGTATGGTAATTCTATAGGCTGTGTTCTTAAATTGGTTGTGATGAAAATATGTAGTATGCTCATAATCAGTTGGCTGTAAAAATAGGTTAGCAAGGAGCTTAGAGGTGAACTATTTGTTTAGAAAAGGCAAGACTTACACAGATTGAATATCCATGTTAAGACATAATGTGCTGTAATATGTGAAATTTTATAGTCTCCTTCTAATGGCTTTTATTGATCATGAGAAGGCTTTCGATGTATCCACAGATCAGTATTGTGGAAAGTCTAACATAACTATGGTATTCCATTGAGATATGTCAAATTAATTGAAACAAGCCACGAATGAGGCATATGCAAAGTTAGTGTTGAGAGAGTCCTATCAAATGGATTTCAAGTAAATAGTGGAGTATTGCAGGGGAATGTATTATCACCAACTTTTATGTTTTTTACTCTTCTAGATTTTATTATGAAAAGTGGTTCAAACTGGAAGAAATTGTTTAGATTCATAGGATACTAGAAACTTTACACTGAGAATGTACATATGATGCTATTTAATCAGCAAAATATCACAAGATTTACAAACTTTGCTTATTAGAATTCATCAAATATCTAGAGAGATAGAACTTATAAGTTTGAATCCAAGACTTGCAAGTATATAGGAACAGTGATATCCAAGAAAGGCTCTCTTGAATTGGACTTTGAACTTTGCACTCGCTGGTACTTTTATAGCTCTAAAGTCAGCGTTTCTTGACCTTTTCCAACCTCAGCACCTCATGTGGTCAGGTCTAGGCAGTCCAGCATCACCTAACTCTGGCCAACATCTGGTTACTACAAGGATAAAGTAAAGTGAAGTGTATTAATCATTTATTTTGTTCATTCTCCAAAACAAAAACAGCAAGGATGACAATACTATTGGCATAAGCAATAAGAAAAACTGGAATAAAAAAGTAAAGAACATGGACAAACTCAATCAAGCATACACAGCAAGGTTATCAAGCATGCACTCCTTAATACGATTTTTATTGTTGCTTATGTGCGACTAGTCTCTCAAATCAAGGCTTCGTGTTGGCCAGAGCCACTCTCATATTGTGGCGCAGCATACCTTGAAGGTGGTTTCATACAGTTGTTTTGGTCAGGAACATGGTGGAGAATGTCTTATTACACAGATAAGTAGTTGGAAATGGAATGATCATCTCCAGTGCTTTCCTCGCCAGTCCTTGGTACTCTACCAGCTGAACACCCCAAAACCCAGACATGTTAATGTACAGAAGTTTGTCTGACATCCCTAATCCACCTGCAGATCAATAAGCACCTCCTTCAGGTTGTCAGCATCACTCATGTTTGCCAGGAAGGACTGCTGAATCCCTTTTGAAAATGTATGATCTTTGCAAAAGTACTTTTGCCATGTTTGTCCCAAAGAACAAGAGGTGAGCAACAATATTTTCTACAAGGATGGGGCTGATTGACTTAGCCCCCAATTTCTCTTCAAGGATAGGAGAGCTTCTCTCACTCCCTCTCTGGATTCGATGCTTCCAGAGTGAGATCTTCCTTTTGGAGGCTTCTACCTTCTCTGTACAGACAATATTACTAGCAAACATGCCTTGCATGAGCAGGTTGAGGTCATTCAAATGGCTGAAAATATCTGCCAGATAGGATAGAGAAATGATGAATATTTCATCCTCAAATTTTTCTACGAAGTTACTCTGATACTCTCAGAGGAATATTGCAATGACATCATTGAGCTCTGCAATACAGGTCAGGATTTTCCCATGGGAGATACACTGCACTTCTGTGTGAAAGAGGAAAACTTGATGATCACTTCCCATCTCCTCACAAAGTAACTTGAATACTCTGTGGCTTGAAGGACGACAGCAGATGAAATTCACAACTTGAACATAGAAAGAACTTCTTTGAGGTGATGGAGGACACAATTCTTCACAATGATATCTGGTACTTTCTACTTTAACAGAGCAGCAAAGCCAGACCGACCTTACCTCCTCCCCCTTGATCTGATGCTTCTCAAAGAACTCTTCGAAGAGTCGGATTATATCTGCTGCTTTCATTGTTGTTTGCAAAGTCTTGCAGAAGAGGAATTCATCATTAATTTCATCATACTTGATGGACTGGGTATACACAATCAGCTGACTCATGTCAGAAACATCAGTTAATTCATCCATCTTCAGAAATATGGATGGGACTGTCTTTAATCTCCTGAACAATCTGGTCCAAAATATCATAGCTCATATCTGTAACTCTCCCTGCCGTTGCATCAATGGACAGAGGCACGTCCTTCATCTTTTTGGCTGACTCTGTTCTGAGGACTAGTTCTACCATTCGAATAGGGAATGGCTCCGTCAGACTTTCCGGAGATGAATGCGAAGCCTTCTCCCTGATGCAATAGGGAGCTTGCAGAAGTGATTTTTGCACTGGCTTGATGCCAAGTAGGGGTTGTGAACTTTTCTGGTACCTTAAGTCTGTTGAAGTTCTGCAGCTGGATGCTCTGCCTGGTGTTCTCGAAGTCTAGGAAGCTTCAGATTAGAGTTGTAAATAATGAAATAGCAGGTCATGCTTTGTGCCATTCTGGTCCTCCATGATTGTCCTGGAGTGCAGTGAATCGATACGTGACATGTTCGTCACTCCATTTTCGTGTTAGGCATTACAGAATCACACATACCTGTGGACAAATCAAAGAGGCTGGTAGCAAAATATGAGCAATAACACTATAAATGTAATTTTCAAAATTCACTCGATTGGTGTTTTGACCTTAGGTAATGTTCCTTTTGAAAAAACAGAAATAAAAGATATCTTCAAAAAATGAAGCACTTGTATGTGAGCGATGTTAACAGAGAAACAGACTTAGACAAACACATGTTCTTCCTACACCTTCAGAGGTGTAGGTTATGATATGTAATTTATAGTAAACCAATGATACTTTTAATAAAACCAGCTGAAAGTTTTAATCAGGTGAGGCTGAAACATATTCCGGGCCCATTAGATTGGGGCAGGTCTGAACCAGCATCATCAATTCATTCACTTATAAAAGATGATGCAACACAATGAATAGAGAGAGATGTTATGTGAGTGAGTTAAGTGCGAATGAGGAAGAATATACCTTCCAGTAGTCTTACCAGTATTACTAAAGCTTTAAATTAATGCTTAACTCAAAGATACAGGGTCTGCACTGTACTGCTGCACTGCTACTATGCAACTACTGCCAGGAGCGGCATAATCTCACTGTCTCATGTCAGACATTAGCACACATACTGAACATGTACCACATAGTATTGTGATGCAGACTTCTTACGAAAGTTTGGAATGTTCATACAAATTTAGTATTTTGCGTGGCCAAGGTTAAAGTTTATGAAATAAAATGAATGTATAGACAATACATATTTCAAAAAAGTATCCCTTCAATATTGGTCATGTTAAGAACACTTGACATTTTACTGCCATGTATGCAGTATTTCCCAGCACCTCCTAATATTGCTTTCAGCACCCCAGGTTAAGAAATGCTGCTTTAAGTCAAATCCCACCTGAGAGGAAGTTTTAGCAGATGAGGAGAAGGCCCTAACTATTTTGGTTGCCTACTTTTGGAAAAATCCCAGCTATGTTGTTATCAGAGGGGATTCACCTTCGGTGGGACCTCCTCCTTAATCATTTTGAACCTCTTACATATATAGATAATAAGTTTGTCAAAAAAGTATCCCTTCAAGACTGGTCACCCCATTTTAGGAACACTGACATATTACTGCCATGTATGCAGCATTTCCCTGCACCCCCTAAAATTGCTTTCAGCACTCCCTGTGGGTGCTAGCATCCCAGGTTAAGAAATGCTGCTCTGAGTTATATCCCACTGGAGGAAGTTGTAGCAGATGAGGAGAGGGCCCTAATTAAATTTTTGTTGCCTACTTTCGGGAAAATTCCAGCAATGTTGTTTGCAGAGGTGGTTCACCTTCAGTTGGACTTCCTCCTTAATCGTTATGAACCTCTTATCCTCTTCTCCGTGATAATCTATTGGATTCATCCATAGTGCAGCTTCTATGTAGATTTAGCTCTACCTTCTAAGATCTTATTGCCCTCTTGACAGTTACAATTCATAGATTTTCTGGTATGATAAATTTATACTGATGGTTTAAAGTCCACTATCGCTGATATATCTTTGGTGAGTAGGTATTTTTCCATTTTTATAATATCATGCTGGCTGGAGTCTTTCAAACTATCAATCAGTATTGACAGCTGAATTGTTTGCCCTTTGGAAAGCTCTGCAGTAGGAACTTACCTTTCATCCAGCTTCATCAGTTTTCTTTGGGAGTTTTCTATGGCATCCTTGGAATCAGTCTGCTCTTCAAAGCCAAAATATAATTTTCTGGTATAATTGCTCACAGGTATAGATCTTCTTAAATGTTATAGTGTCTTTGCATTTCAATTGACCCCTACCCATTGATGCATTTATGGGAATGAGGCAGAGGATTAGATTACTAAGGAGGGCTTGTGTCTTTCCTCTGTTTTTCCACTTAGCCCAGCAGTGTGATATATTGTCATTTCTGAAGCATGGGCTCTTTTGATATTAACCTTTGCAGTGGCATGCTGCTTGTCATGATGTTTTCATAAGCAGTCAATGATTTGCATAGAATTGGTGGCCATGAGTTGTGCATCAGAATCGCAGCTTAGACGTCACCATGGCGCATTCAACTCTCAAGTATTCTTAGACAGTCACCAGTCTGAATGGCATTCGATACCAGAGGTAACACTCCAGAATCCCTAATTGGAGGTTGCCGTGGCACAGTTACTTTTAGGATGCTACAGCCTATATGCTCATGTTCATAGTTTGCACCATATGCCAGTTTCTAATCCAATTTGATGCCTCATAGATAGTTGAGACTTTATCCTTCTCTGTCAACATTATTATGGAAATTAGTGTATTCTATGCCATACCCTGCTCATCCTTGTTGTTTTCGACTCCTCACTGTCATTTCTATTGGGTGGAGAACTAAATAAATTGCAGCTACAGTACAAGGGTACTTCATCAATAATGAAATTTGTTCTGTAGTCATGTAGAGTTTTATATTTGTAGTATTTCACAGGTTTCTTGTCAGTGGTTAGCATACTTCATAGTATATCATCACTAAGTTATTTTTCTTTAAACACCTTATGCAAGCTCTATGAGCTGACCAAGCTCTGTGCACTGCACATAGCAGAAGAAAAAGAAGTCCTACACTTGCAAGCATTAACAAAAATGTTCTGGCACTGAAGATGTTAGTTAGCATGAAAAGTATGAGATCCAGTAAAGATGTGCTTGGCTGGTTAGGCTATATATATTTTTCTGGCAAAGCACCATTTAGCCTTGCCCCCATAGATGATCACCCAGTCATAATACATCTCATCACTGATTACAAAATTTGCAAGTATTTCTGCAGTATACTAAAGAGGCTACAACTGAATTTGAAACATATGTATTTTATAAAAGCAGTCAATTAGAATGTTCATGAAGACATACCTTTTGATATGGAGAAACCCAGCATGGTACAAAAGCTATATGTTAATATTTCAAAATGATTGGCAAACAGATGGCTTGCTCTAGATTGTCTGACAACTTAATTGAAACAGGACTCATGTCTTCTGGATCGATCCAGGGTATGATGTCAGGAAAGCACTCTGAAATGGTAATGCACTGCCATAAGATCATGTTGCAGTGCTTGTAAAGATTGTAGGGGAACAATAAGTGGCAGCTCCTGTATAGGCACTGCTGAAACGCAGCACCCCCTATTTTCAATATACATCTATATTATATAATCCTTTTGCTTAATTTATAAATTTTTTTATATGTTGGTTTCTTTTCAACAATATTAAAACAATGGCTAAAAATTTTAGCAACAAGCCGCCACTAGGAGTAGTTCATAGCCTGTGAAGGCAAAGAGGAATGTTCTAATCTTTTCCGTAAGACTCAAATGTAGAAGATCGGTAGAATATTACACTAGCTCTCTGGAACAGGATGAAACAATATATACTACAGTCATGCATTAACTTCCATACGGGTTTGGTTTTGACCCAACATTTGTAGTTCTAGTGATTTGGAAGGTGAATCATTAAGTCAGTGAAGTAATGATATTATGGAACTGAATACAATGAACACTAATAGTATATCATCTATTAAAACATATTGTTGGGTCTTTTTTTTTTTTTTACTTATATAGCATACATTTCTTTTTTCTTAACAAATTTGTATTTTTTTTTCTTTTAGTGAAGTAATATTGTCATAAAAAGCATGAAACATCCTCCATATATTGCCGGTTGTGCATTGATGTGAGAGTTCATGACTTGGTTATAGGTAGCAGGTGGGGTATCCAGAGATGCAATAACATGCCTCTTCTTTTTGAATTGTCAGTTTAACATTTTCTCTTACTGCTCGTCTGTTCTCATTTAGGCTTTTCCATGACATTGTTTGCTTTAATAAGT